>JAWWEN010054536.1:0-26836 GCA_035582955.1 Sycophila texana | reverse complement strand
TTCCCCCGCCGCCGGGGGGGGTGGCCCCCCCCCCCCCCCCCCCCCGCGCTTTGCGTTTCTCCGAATCCAGCTGATTCCGCGCGAGCGGACGTCATAAATATTTATTCGACGTGCTCGTCTGGCGAATAGAGGCGCGCAGCTCCGCGAAGCGTCTGATTATGTCGAAGGACGAGCTCGAAGCTGCTGGCCGGCCCAGACCTTTGATTGGGGCGGCGTCGCCGTTGCCGGACGGTTATTACATTTGCGGTGGTACATGGTGCCATTCTTGCGTTCTATTGATCTGGGAGAAGCAGAGGGAGCTTTACTTCGAAATTACTCTCTTTTATTTCGTCGAATACTTAAGCATCTGATTAGTTTGTCTAATTGGATTATTTTGTTGCATTTCGGAGCTTTAGAAAGTTCCGGCCTCTCGATCGATGAACGGATTTGCGAAGCTAATCTGCAATTACGATTGAATTTTTATTTGAATAAATCGAGGCTAGGTGCACTTTATTAATCCTTTTTTTTTTTAATTTATTGAGTTGAAAATTTCGACTTCCGTGAAATTATTCAAATTTTGCAAATTGAGCCTAATACACAACCCTCGTAAACGGGAATTTAAAATGCAAGAGGATAGCGCTAAATTTCAAATTGTTCCATTATGTGTCAATTAAATACATAAAAATTGTAATTTGATACTCGCCCGCCGTTTAAAGCTGCTAAATCCAATAAATGGAAATCTAATTAACCTTGTCTTTTCTTTTTTTTTTTTTTTTCATTAGTGTCCCACCGAATGAGAGCAATTAAGAGTTCGCACAGATCAAGGTTACACTATCAAATAAGGCTCATCTAACTCAATTAGCCACCTGGAAAATTCGCAGAAACAATTGAGATTTGTGTACGCGCGGACGATGGTCGTTTTTTTAAATTTTCCATCTGCAACAAAATCGTTCGGCCTTCACGGCGCGCCTCGACCGATTACTGCTCTCGCCCAGGCCGGCCTCTCTAATCTCGTTAGGCCAAATGAGCCATTAAAGGCCAGCTGCATCCCTCCGCCCGCTCGTAAAAGTATCCCTAGGTTAAAAAGACGAGGCAAGGTGATTCGGGAGGGTTGTGAAGACACTAGCCGTAGGCGCCGACCCCGGGACTTATATCGGCGGCCATTCGTCAGTGCTCCCGGCGCCGTATATTAGCAATTTGTCAATTAGCTCCTTCGGGATCCTTTCCTCCGGTGCTTCGCACCTCGACCGCCGCGTGTGGCACCGCGCCGAGGAGTATCGTCTCGGAGGATCGACTCCTTACCCCCCACAGCCCGTCCCGCGTAATTAATCAGACGCTTGGGTTAATTGCGAGATATCTGACTGATTAGGCTTATTAGAATCGACTGCGGACGCTCACCAGGAGCGCGTTCCTCCACGGATGGATCGCAATTTCATTCGCGGCATTCCACCGTTAATTCGAGCCCGATAACCGCTGAAAAGTCTGGATATTAGCTCGGTTTCGGCTCGGGGAATTTCAGACGCGACGTGCACTCGTTTTTGTCGTCCTAGCAATAGTGCGATATCAACGAGGATACATAACTCCTAATTTCATCACGTCAACGCTTAACGAAGAGAAATAAACTTAGCTGCGAGTTACCGAATCAATCTCGCGCAAAGTATACCCTCATTGTCTATATCACATCTATAACACAATATCGCAGTAATCTTTTAATAGCTCTGGGATTAATCGCGATAAGATGCGTGCGAGGCTATATATATATATATTGTATAAGATATCTGGGAATTCAGTTAAGCCGATTTAAAAAATGTAAGGAGCATCGATGAAAGTTTCGACACGTAGAACCGTCGTAAATGTTATATATTTGTTTCTGACGCACATCGACGTCGCTCAGCGAGGAGTCGGCTTCTGGAATGGGAAGGCGTGATTCGTTTTGCCTGTCAAAAAGTTCGCAACGCCGTGCAGGTGTCCTGGCCTAACCCACTTAGGGACGCGCCTGATCCTTTCGCCCTTCTTTCAAAACACTTCGACGTATACCGTGAGTCGCGCGCACATCCAACTTTTATATTTATTTGAGTCTGAAAGTCGAACAAGTTGCCCAAGCATTTGAGAGTACTGTGTTCACGCGAGGGGAAAAGGCCAATCTCATGCCAACTCCTTACGCTGGACAGAATAGCGAAAGTTAATATTTTTTTGGAAACTTAGTACCAAGTCTTCCATTATTTGTAGGTGACAGTCTCAGCTGCATCTATCTCGTAGTATTGATCAATAATATAATAATAATGTAGGTTTCAACTAAAGTAGTTTATATTCCTTCATCTTTTTATAATACAAGATTTTTTTTAACAATTTATAAAATATTATAACTGTCGGCACTGCAGGTTGACTCTTCCGCATAAATTTTATAATAAAAGATTTTTCTTTTTCAAGTACATAGGATAAAGTAACCGGTCGAGACAAAAACTGACGGTAATTCCCTGTGATTTATATGCAACAATATTTTCTGAATCTTTTAAAAAAAAAATCATCATTATCGTTGAAGTACGCAGTTAGCTAGACTCCAAGGCGTTATTCGACCCCTTTTTACTGTAAAAACTAAATCAGCGAACAAATTGCATCGATCGGATCGTCTTGAAATCGCAAGTGCGGTGCAGGGAGGAAGATCGGATCCTGGCGGACTTTAGCTAGCGATAATCCCTTTACGAGGGTAAGAGCGCTAGCGGCGAGGGAACTTTTCATCGGCGAGTGCATCTCGCCCCGAAAAAAAGGCGTCTATTCAGAGCCTGGGGAGAATGGAGAGAGCGTGGAACAGTGCCTTTGATAAAGGGCGCGCGTCGGGACTTGCGAGTGAAATAGTGCCGATTGGTTTGTTTCAGCTACCCGAGAAAGTTTTTACGGGGATTAAGCCACGGACGGAACTTGCCTTTGGGAAAAATAGCCCGGCGAACGTGACGATTGCTACTGGAATTTCAGAGATGTTTGAAAATAATCAATTAATTGTTTCTCTTGTTGCGAGTTTAATTTGGATTTTTGCGAAGAAAATGCTTTTACTTTTAAGAGTAGAATGACTTTATCGTATAGGCTATACAAGATTTTTAATACCCTGAAATTATTAGCGATATAGATATCAATATACAATTCGGATAATAAACCGACATAATGTGAAAGTAATACGAATTATTATACATTAATATATGCCCGCAAAGTTGTAATTATCTCTCGCAATTTGATTTTCATTTGGCTCATTAGTTGACGCGCATTTCGGCGCGTTCAATGGACCAAACTTGAATCCGATTAAATGATTATTATTATAGATGTTAATCTTAAATAAGCTGTAAATTAGCACCAACTGAAAATACAGTCATTTCGCATTCAATGCAAAATTTATATTATTGCATATGTAAATCTATTTTAATTATTTTAATTAGATGCATCTAATATAAATCTTAATTAATTAGTAATTAATTAAATTTACTACGCGAATTGATCGAACAGTCATTAAAAGAGCATAACTCATCTACATTTTCCTGCGTTTTTTTCATTTAATGAAAAATTTTTACGACATCCTTAATCTAACTGCATTCGAAGATTTCGGTAAATAACGACGCTCTGTGCGAGTGTCCAAGGTGCAGTTAAAGCCCGCAGAGCGGGAGTGTCGCCTCGAGTTGCTCGAGTCCCTGCGGCTGCCAAGTGCATCTCGTGGCGCTGCGGCACTCGAGGGATTTCCAAGGCGTCAGCAGCCGCGACTAACGAGTGGACGCGCGAGAATCGCGTCTGGCGAGTTTTTGGAGGCGCTTAGCTGGCGGGCCTCGAGGCTCTCTCCTCTCCTTCATCGTCGCCGCAGCCACGGGCTGAGAATGCTGAGATCCTCGCGCCCTGGCGCGGCAACCTCGAAGAGACAAATTGCACTCGGCGAAGAGTCGGCCGACGATGTATGTAGTCGAAGGAGAGGAGATAAGAGCCTGGATGGCCTGGAATTTTGATTGATGGTAGTTCGATTATGGAATCGTTGGGTTCTCGCGGCGTTCTTTATTGCAGCAAATGGTTATTACCGGCCAACGTGGAAAGATTACAATTACTTCCGATAATGGTCGAGACACACCGGCCACTCTCTCAAATATTCTTAAGATAAAAAAAAAATTACTCTTAGAGTAAAGAAATAGTTTTATTTCATACGTTCCATTGCAGAATAAAAAGAAAATAGTTTTAAATGCGATCGTATCTCGCGGTTAAGTTCGGTCGTTTGCCTGTGTACGCGAAAAAATTTTCCGTGGAACAAAAAAAGAAATGGGATTACGCGTCGAGGTGGAACGCCGAAGTGGATAAAAAAAGAAAGCAGGAGAGACTACCGAAGCGATTTGAAATTGCGAAACATTCAGCCCTCCTCGGAATTCCGCGGAAAATCGAGCCGCATGTAAATGCGCGCGGCCCGCCGGAATATGTCGGCTGCGCCGCTGGCGCGCTCTCTCGTGTTTTTTTTTCCATTATCGCAACATTTGCTCCCGACTTCTCGGCGGTGCGGATCCTCCGACACGGCCTCCTCGAGCGTCTTCGATTATCCGGCCTTGTGCCGCATGCATAATCGATGCGCGCCTCCGTCGTCACGGAGAAAAGTGCCGTCGCTGCTTTATGAGCCCGGTCCCCTCCCGGATCTCCATTAAGAAGTTTCCCGGAATTTTATGCGGCCGAGCGTAGGGGGAGTGGGGACACTCGAATAAACCGGTTCCTTTAATGAGGCGCCGTCGGTGTACACTGGGCGGTCTCGAGTACCGCCGAATATTGCTTCCGCAAGGGTATATGTATTCAATTTTTCCCGTTCCTTTTTCCGCGACCATTCAATTTATCCGTCCAGGAGCGAGTGACCGTCGCAATGAAGCCTCGCGGGTCGGTCGCATCTACCCACCGAAGCGAGTGAGTATGTATAATACGTATCCAATGGGACTCACGATTCGGACATACAAGCTATACACTTTCGCTTTTGCACAGTGAACGCACTAGCAAACTCACTTTATAATCTTTCCGCACTCTGCAAGCATACTTTCCAATTTAAAGTTACGCTCAGCGGGGAGTTTTTTTTTTCGAAAAAACAAAAAACAAAAAAAATTGTACTATGTGAAAATATTCGCTGCGATGTGCAATTTCACGAAGGTGATTGCACTCAGGGAGACCGCAGGGTAATTGCGCTTTATCAATCTCGAAAATGCGCGCGCGTCAATACCAACTGAAATCCAATTAGGCCGTGGGCGCATATATAGGTTAATGCCTTTTCGTGGGCGAGTCGCTCACAACTTGGCGTAATCAGTTTGGAAAGTCCCGGAAGATGACCCTAGTCACCGCTCGCCATTAAAAAGTTTCAACGCATTATGCCATAGACGACGCCGAGAGAAAGAAGAACCACCCGTTCCCTCCCACCGCCTTAGACATTTGCATTCGCGCGCGACCAGCCTCGGTGCGCGCCGCAGTAACGTAAATTTTTTTCGCGGTACTCTCTCTCTCTCAAAGACAGAAAAAACCTGGTCCTGAGACGCTTCTCACTATAACTTCTGCGTGGCTCTTATACACACTTCCTTGCTTCACCCTCTTCCTCTCAGTCTCTGCGTCCCATTTTTTTCTCTCATCTAGCGCGCGGAGTTCTCCACTTCCGAGAGCGGGTTTTCAATTTCCATTCCCTTTCTCGGGGCTCCTCTTTTTTACCCGACGCGGCGAGAGGCTCGCCGAGTGCTTGTAGACGAGTGAATCGCCATTAAAAAGTTTCCTTAAATTATCGGCCAACTTACAATGTTAACAAGAGCGCGAAAGAAAGTTTGCCGCGTCGGGAGAAGGAGTATATCGATTGGACATCGCGCGCGCGCTTTTTGCTGTTTGCCATCCACTTCGGGCGCGTCGTTAATTTTAACGCGCGGCCGAGGTGGAACTTTATTGACGAGGCGAAATTTGCAATTAAACGCTGATTAATAAATAATTAAGTTATTTCGCTGTTTTTTGCTTGGTTTTGGCTTTCGACGCTTATTCAGCTGGTAATTAAATATTCATAGCAATAATTAACATTTTCGAAACCGTGTATAAACTGCTTATCATAATTGATATTGTACATTTTAAAATATCAATCGAGCTCCATTAACGATGAAATTTCGGCATTTTTCTCAATTAAATAACAAGTCCGAGGTAACAAGACTTTATCATAAATTCTATCAGGAAACTGCAATCGAACGTAATAAACCTTCAACGTAAAATTGACTATGAAGGATAAAAAAACGCTTTTTCAATCGGATAAGAAAATTACACATTTCCCCGGAAAGTCTTATAAAAACGTAATTCGAGGCTGAACCGCTCGATTTTCTCTCGCTCTAATAAAACAGCATATTCGAGATGATGAAGGAAGCCACGGAGATTCCGGAGCTAAACGTTGGAAGTGTCCCAGAGGCCCGGACGGCCGCGACGGCAGGGAATAAGGGGACGAGTCAGCGAACGCGTCGACTCGATCGCCGCCCCCTCATCGGCTCCCGGCCTCTCGATCCCCGGCATTCTGGCATCCCTGTATTTTTCCAATTCGATTTCATTCGCTCGTACTTCCCGTCGCCCTTTCCCTCGGGCCCCCGCTCGGAATTTATATTCAAATCTCCGTCGCGCGGCGTTTCGGCCGAGTCGTTCGCGATTCACTTTGAGGGACGGGCAAATGTATGCGCGCACTCGATGCGAGACGAGGGTTCGCCCCGGGAAAATGAAGAAAATCGCGGAAGGTTATTACCGGCAGGTCTGAGCCGTACGCGCGTATGAGTCTCGCAAATGGAACGTTCCAATTTCACGCTGTTTCGTTTTGTGCAGGGACGAGGGATTTTTTCTTTTTTTTTTTTTTTTTAATGCGAACGACGAGAGATGGTGCAAACGCGCGCGTCGCCGCTAGGTGTTTACGGTACAAATTTGCCCGCGAATTTACGATTATAGCGGCGAGCGCGTTTTATAGAATTAGGAGTGATACGAAACGCGCGTCTGAGCTAGCGCGGCAGTAGTAATTCCCGGGTACGGTCAGGCAGCGGCTCTTAATGCCCATTATCTTGTTTAACAAACGTAAATTGAAGAATTTTCGTTTTAAGTCGACTTTAGCCGGGCGAACTTGATGTCGAGGGAAAGAAATGGGATCACACGTCCAGCTTTTATACACCGTTCGAAAGATTATTAATATTTCTCCCGACTAAATAATTTTGAAAGATTGGTTTACTTAGGCTACGCGTCTGACTAACTCTATTTCATTTCACTTAATTACGCCGTTAAGATCTGAACTTCCAAACTTCATCCACACACTATATCTGCACCGCGCCGAATGATCTATTTACCCCCGTCGAGTGTGTATACGTTCTAAAGTTTCTCCTTACGCGCGCTGATAAAAGTAAGTTTTTGAGTTACACGCCCACCGCGTATACTTTCTTATCATCTCGGCCCGTTCAACTTTGCCGCATAACAAGATTCGATCGTGAATTCATAGCAGCCATTCCGATGAAAATGATTTTGATTGTCCACCGGGGAGCAGGCGGTGGCACACGTATACCTAGGGAGTTTGCGCGATAAGCGCGTGGATCGTGGCGCAGTCGCACTCCTCGAACAAGCGGCGTAAAACAGCGGATCATCGGTTCGACTTTCGTAGGCTGGTATACGCAAGCGCCGCGGCTAATCGCCCTGCGGCAGTTATCCGAGCTCGCGCGGCAATTACCGTAAGTCCCTTTATCTGTTGGCCGGCCAAATCCGCGCCGCAAAGGCGAGGCTTGTGCAAGGACTCCGGTGTAATATTTATACCGTCTTTGTTAGCAGAAGGATACTGTCAACGGCTCTGGAAGGCACGTGGATCGGTTTTTCCATTTGAATTTTCGGAATTCATTAGAATTTCACAGATTTCGAGCTGTCAGGGTGCGTTATAAAGGTAAACACGAAGAAAATTGTTGTACTGAATTTAAGACATGCAGAAATATTTATATCAAGCGTTATTTTAGTACTGTAGCGATATTAAATTTTGGTGCATTTATAGCAAAATTTGTAAGACTTTAAACTGAAACTTTATTTTTTAAGTTCGTTCACATTTTAGTCATATTTAATGCAACCCTGTTCTCCATTAGTATAAAATATTTTTAAATATTTTTAATTCCTTTGCATGATATAATTGATTATTGAATGAATTATTGTAGAAAATTTCTTAATACGAAGGTGCATGAATCACGAATGAAATAATTTATTACACTGAAAATTGTTTACTATAAAAAGAAATTGGAACGGCAACAATAATATTTACGGTCGAGTTAAAGTTTTTCATAGCAGTGAAAATTTATTAGTTCATAAAAAAGGGTAGCTGTAATACTTTATTGTACATTTTCAGATTACTACGCAATTTATCGTGAAATTTCTCGGGATGTTGTGATAATCACTGGAGCTGAAGACAAATAAGAATGAGCAGGAAAATGTTAACGACCACAGCAATTATCATAAAAAGATAATCGGCTTTTCTGCAATTCCCGTTTGTTTCGCGTAAACTTTTCTTCGCAATTACGCAAAACAAGCAAAATTAGCGCGACGTTTACGTCAATCAAGCTTTTTCCCGCCAGAGCGCCAAACAAATGCGTCGTTGAAAGAAAAAGTTCAACAACGCCCCTTTTCAAGTATAGTGCATCGCACTAAATACAAAGCATCCGTTGACTCCCTCAACCGAACAAAAAAATTTCTCTTCCAAGACACTTCCGGGGAAAAATTCACTAACAGCAAAGGAAGAACCTCGGAACGATGTACACAAAAAAAAAAGAAAGATGCATCGTTAGCAGCGACTCCCCGTACAATTTTCCCCCCTGATAAATCGCCGAGCAGCTCATTTAACGGGCGAACTTATTACCGCGAGCGCGCTGAATTTCGCGAGCATCTATCTTTTAGAGGGCAAAAAAGCGTGGAGCATGGACACGCGCGCGTGTACACGCGGCGCTCGGAAGGCGCGACGTTGATTAATCGTTGGATTCCTTTATTATGCGGAAAACTCGCGACTCGAGATAATTGCTTTAATTTCCGGAAGTTTCCTAAGGTGAGAAGCGGACGACGATGGCATCAGCGGCGACGCTCAACTTCCAAGAAGGTGCGGCGCCGGCTTTTAAAGGGGTGGGGAGGAGAACGATAACGAGCTCTCGGGGGCAGTCTCGTACTACGGGACGATATCGCACCTTGGATTTACAGGGTCGCGGGGATCCCGGGCGTGTATACGTGCGCGGCGCAGTCGTAACTGCTCGATGGCGCGAGTCGCGTGGGTCCTCCCAATGACTATAGTTTTCCGATAGTATTCTGCTGGCGGAGTGAGAAAGAGCAGAAGAAAAAAGGACCGTCGAGGGTAGAACCGTTAAAAGGCTTCTCGAGTGTAAAGCTGTTAAAACTGAGGGTCTTTTAGCGGTTTTCGTTTAATTTCGATTTTTACGAGCCGAATTATAGCTATCCTCCAAACTTTCATTCGTGATTGATTTGTGCACTTCAATTTGAAGGGATTTGAATATTAATGTAAATAACCTACTTTAAAATTTTAAATCAAATCCGTAAATAACATGCCAAAATATCTTTGTTTTCGAAAACATCGCAATGAAAGTAAAACCCCATTTAGTTCCAAAAGTGTGTAAGTGAACTATACCCGATAAAGTGTTCTAGGGTAGAAAAAAAGAGCTGAAGAAGGGACTTGAGCGCCGCAAGCATGGCACCCGGGGGATGAAATACAGAGGTATTTACCGGCACGTTCGTAACTGCTGCCTCTTGTACGACTGGACTACGTGCCCCGCGTCCCCGTGCGAAGAAAATAATAAATATCGTCACGTTCTCGCAGCTCGCGCGCGAAAAAAAGGGAGATCGCTGCCGCCGCGCGTGTATATGGGCGCGCGAGAGTATCGAGGAAGCTAGTGATTTTTTACCGGGCGCGATCCAGATGGAGCCGACAAGAGGGGATGAGACGTCATTACTTTTTACTCCAGCCGGTGAGGATGAAATGAAAGTGATGCGAAAAAATTTGCATGCGAAGGATATTAGAATGTAGATCCCCGGCAAGAGGTAAGTTATAATTTTAATCATTTCCCAGCGGCATGATTAATAGCAGTGCGTATTTTTTCGCTATAAAAAGTCGCCGCGCTTACATTTAAGTAGAAGTGCATTACAGATTTTGTTTATTATTTTTAATAAATTTAAGAAAGATACAATCTTTTTAAAGTGCTTTCTTAATATTTGCAAAGTTAAGAATGAATCATTAAATAATTCTATAATCTCTTTAACAATCAAAGAATGTCTCTGCTTCAAAAATTTATGCGCATTATGTTACCGTTAAACTGAAGTGAATAATTTAAAAAGTCGATCTCAACGGAATATAAAATTATTTGTTAAATATCATTCAATAACTGGTATGAAAAAATAAATTCTAGAGCGAGAGTATGAAAGCTACTTGATTAAGAAATACAGTAAATCGACCTTAAGGGGTGAGTGAAAAAAGTGCGAGGGCCGAATTTATCGGCGATGGCGGATGGGCAATAAAGTTAAAGTTTACCCTCCGCCTCTATGAGGCGGCTCACTTACGCTCGCCGCTCCTTCGTCCGTCCACCACCCCGGGAGTAATTTAATTAACGCTTTCGGCATACTCCGTGAGGGAAACAAAAGCTCGAAAACGCCGCGCTTTCTCTCCTCCGGTTTTTTTTCCCCGCCACCTCCATACTTTCTTCAGCGATTTTTCGCTCGCACGCGCCCACCACCTATCTCCTCTCGTGATAAAAAAAACGAGAAGACAGAGAGAAAGAGAGAGAGGGGGTGAGAGGAACTAGCTTGGAAAAACCTGCTGACTGTCTTGAAGAAACAGGGGAAAAAGTAGATTTAGTGAGCCCGTGTCCCGGGAAAAGAAAAGGAATTCGAGATAAAGTGCACAGGGGGAGTGGGGGCAGGAAGGAAGGGGCAAGGGAAAAATAGAGGAAATTTTTAGACGATCGTAGCGACTGATGAGAAATTGAGGGCTGAATTAAACATGCCTTTAAGAAGATCGAGAACTTTGCTTGCTTTGTTTTCCTCTTCGTCGTTCTCTGTCGATGCGTCGAAATTTCGCAGGAGGCGGTCGAGGGACCGCGAGCCGAACGGGGAGAGGGGAGTATTTTAAGGAGCCCTTTCAGCGACGGGATCCTCGGCTGCTTACAAATTTACGGACTTTTAATGATGGAGCTCCGGTTAATAAGGCATGAATCCGATCGATACGCTTTATTATGGCCGGGTTATAAGGCTGTAGCGAAGTTTTATGAACGCCACGGTACTTTATATACTGCCTCGTGCTCGATTTTGTATTATTATCCTGTTAACAGAGATTTTTGAGCTTTCACTCACTTACGGTAATTACCTTGTCGTTTAGCGTTATAATTAGTAGAGCACTTCAATCTTTAATAAACTTAGAAAAATGTTAAAATATTTAATAAACAAATTATTTAAATAAATAAATTAGATTATAAAATCGAATTAAGTAACCCGCTCCGACAACTGAATCACAGTACAATTCATTTTCTAAAAGACAATATAGCATCGACGCAAACAATGAAAAGTATATTGCACTTACGGAAAAATCCTCCGACGGCATATTCGACGTGACCTAATCAGACAAAGCTAAACCCATAAGTAAACAACTTGCAGTATACTCGCCTGCCACAGCGAAATTAACTTGCAACAAACTGTGTCTGAGATCGGTCCGACTTTTTCTTCCGCGCGCGCTTCAACTAATATAAGGTACACAGGGAATGCGATGTCGCCCACCGAAGTTTAACGAACTTCAACGGCGCACTGCAATCGAGCAGCCCGACAGCTATTTCAATTTGCCGGAGATTATTTTCTCCCGGGCCCGAGGAGGACGCCCCGAGCGCAATCGAAGGTGCCCACTTATGCAAATAACTCCCGGTCGCCAAAGCGCGGAATACACTCGACTCCATGCAGACGCGCTTGATTTCTACCTCCGCGGAAGGATAGGTTTCTATCTTTCAACATTTTTTCTTGTGCACACTAAATTTGGTAAAATTGGGACATCCCCTTTTCATATGGAAACTTGGAAAATTGTTTAATTTATTCAGTGAAAAATATTATTTGAATTCGAGGATAACGTTTATATTTGCGAAAGTCGTGCTTTTTCGAGGCGCGTTTATTTTAACAAGCTGAATCGATTCCGCCGAACGCATGAAACCCAGCCGAGCTGCGCTCCGGGGATGCGTCGTGGTATTTTTAACGAATTTAGCACAAAAGCGCTATTTTTTCGCAAAAATAAAAATCCGGAAAAGCAAGTGCAGTGGCTTTCGTGAAATTGAAAAGGAAAAAATAAATAAATTTCTAAAATTAATAAACTGATCTTTTATTCGACCGAGCGTGTCAATGAAAACCGCTTAAAATTTACTCGCGATAGTCAATCTCCCCGATGCACATCGGGAATGCCGTCGATAGCACATCCTTGGCGTCCGTTCAATTTCGCCCGATGATTTCCGCAGTTCATGCCCAAGCGACCGACGGCGCGATCGCCGTGAGAAAATAATGATGGTTTTTTCGCCGAGCTGAGCGAAATTTAATTAGGTCGCGCGATCGTGGCTCGAATTCCCTTTTTACATAGAGTTCGATGGGTTGCGGGGGAGGTTAACGCGAGGCGCATGTTGCGCATCGATTACGACGGAGTTTTATAGGATGCTACATTTCCGCCGATAAAATTCAGCGCGGAGCCAAGCGTATACACCGCACGCCGGTCCGTTTCGTTCGACAAATATTTCACGGGCGATTGCCATGAAATTCCGACGGGCTTCCGCTCGACGTGACACACGTTCGACGTGCTTCCTCTCGACATGCCGAAACACCAAGTCGCCGCGTGGATATTAACTGTCGCACCCATTTGAAATGTTCCCTCCGGGGCTTACATGCACTTTTGCTTTAATGAAGTTTCTATAATTTCGCGCGTCTACTTGGACGGAGTTTTGTCGGCATTTAAATGCCGAGCATAAAATTGAAAATTCTAGTATGTATACGTTTCGCTTCGAGCGAAAAGTATTTACGATTATAGTTGGGAAAACTCGGGGAGGAGGCGGAGGGTAGATTCATGCAGCTAATTTACGTTTTCAGTCAGTGCTTTTTCGCCTGTTCTCGTTTTGCATAAAAACCGTTGCAGGAACAAACCCGATGTTGTACATTTTAGTATCCGCACTCGGCAATTATGAGCAGCGTAAATTTATGTAAATCCACGGAACGTAACGTCCGTAATGAGTCTGTAAGCCGGTTTATTTTATTATTTCTTTTTTTTTTAACGTCAAAAAATTCGTGAAAAGTCCACGAAGTAGAGACATAACGATTAAATTAATTTTATGAAGCTTTTTTATTATTATTTCTCACTGAAATCATGTGCATCGTTATTTTTTAAACAATAAACATTGCATTTATGTACTTACGTTTTATTCCTGTCATAAATTATTATCAGAGTATTTTCATTACAAGAAATTTACTTTTGCACCATTGGCCAAAAAGAACATGTCTTTGATAAATGTCAGTGTTATTACAATTCTCACTATACAATTCTTACTACCATCGACGTTAAATTTAGAAATCGAACGGGAGTGCAAAGTTTACGAGTAATTTATCAATTCTCCATTCGATTTCGTATTATAAAATTTTTGCGACTGCAACAAGAATGTTTGTAATATCAGTGTAACACAACTACAATCATTTGGAGTTGAGGTCACATTAAATTTGCAACCCATGGCCGTCTGTGAGGTCGGTGTTACTGTAAGACCGTCATAAAACGATGCACGCAGCCGACAATGGGAGGAACCGACGACGGTGTAAAAATCGAAATTGACAATAGGACATTCAGTAAGTATCAAAAGATCGAACGAACAAACGCGGTGATTATAAAAGTTTGTTGTCGAATTTGTTCGAATTCCCGTGAGCGCTTCGCTCGATTTCAATTTGTCTTCTAACTTGCTTTTAAAAATTTATAAAAAGTTCGAATTTTGAATGAGGCCATAAAATTATCTATATGATATTGCTTTTTACAAAAAAAATATTTATTCTTTGTACCTCTGTTAAAATAGTAGCCATTTTCCATCACAATACTAAAAAGTTTGTTCTAATCATCATTGCATTATTGTAAAATAATTTTCCCTGAATTTATAGGTAGAGATAGAAATTATTAAATTTATGTACTCCTGCAAGAAAGCCCCCAGAGCCCCGCTATGTACTGCACAATTATTTAAATTACTTATTACGTAATTAAAGAAACAAGGCAAGTTTGAACTGACTCGTAAAAACGACTGAACTCTTGCGCAACGGAAAATAAGATATTATGCGCATGCGCAAGTAACATAACGAAGCAGTCAGATGACCGAACCTAGCTTATACTTTAACATACTACCGTATAAAATTACCGAACAGATCAGTACAAATTGCTGTTTTTCTAGTAAAGACTATGCATTAAAAAAATTACGGAACGTTCGGTAAAATTTATTGTATTGATTCGTGGATGTCGAACTTCCACACAGGCAAACTGCCCCCACGTTTACGGGTGTCGTACCCGTAATTTTTACTGGAAAAGTCTATCCGTGTAAAAATAATTTTTATGCACAACGTAGCTAATAACTAAATCGATTGGAAAGCGTTTCATTGTTTACATGGAATTGCGTGAGACTACAGCAGTCTGTAAGTAACTGTTTAACGAAACGTTAGTGAGCAGACGAATTTTTAATTCCATATTTCTCATTTTGAAATTGTAACTGAGTATTCAGTTGCTTTGACAAAATGAATGTTTTTATTTATATTTTTATACTTTACGTGTATAACGTGAATACAACCACGAGTGAAAGACTTAATTCCACACTGTCGTACGATATTATTTTTAAAAGTTTCACATCAAGGAATTTGATTATTTTTAAAAATGAAAAAATAAATACATACAAAGATCAAGTTGACCGACTGTTTAAAAAGTTTGTAAGTTCAATTCCAACAGTTACTATCGATTTGAATAAAGTACATGACAAAACTAGTATTGAATTGGAAAACATCTCATTATTTATGGATCCTCGACAATCAACGGCTTATGTTATCTTGTACAGTGAAATAATACATCAGCTTAATTCGACATATATTTTTGATGTGTTAAACGACATTGTTCTTTTGTCACCAATAAAAATGAGACCGAAATGTTTATTAATAATCTTTAGTGATGACATTTCGTTTAATCAGAATAGCACTGGGGATGATGTATCCATTATAAGATTTAGCTGGTTAATAAAATTTTTGGATTTTACAGTACTTAAGATAAATAGTACGTATCATTCAAATTATCTAAATTTTAATCCATTCACGAAGACTTATAAGACAGGATATTTGACTACTGAAAGTCAAATATGTCCTGATAAATTAAAAAATTTGTATAGATATCCCTTGAAAGTTAATCTTCATAATTTACCACCATCTATTATTGTTCAACAACTGAATGATACTTATAAAGAAGCAAGCAGCAAAAGTAACTATAATTATATAAAAATAATTGTCGAGAAACTAAATTTTACATTAAATCCGCAATGGCTTGATACATTAAACGTGTCTACCGCAGAAATTGTAAAATATGATTTGAAAAGCTTGGAAAAAAATATCGTAAATGTTTCACCAATAGAATATACGCTTCTAATAACAAATTCGAGTAAAATATCGAAAGGATATCCTATTAATTTACGTATGAAAGTGTTTGTAATTCCCATTTTATTCGAGTCTTTAAACAGTCCAAACAAAATTTATACCCGAATTTTCATGGCTTATTTTCTAAATTTTTTTATTTTAGAAAAGCTATTCAATATTCGGCTGAAATACTGGAATATTTCTCGTATCTTTAAATTGATTTTCGGCATGTCTGTTTCTCAGCCCAACAGAAATCATGACAGGGTGCTTTTTATCACGTTAGTGTTATTAGCTGTAGGAATCTCTACACGTATTTTTTTATATTTAACAAATGTAATACAAAACGAATTAAAATTCGATACATTGGAGGATATTACAAAACTTAAAATACCTTTTTATTCACCTCTTCAACTTAAAAACACTGTTTTTGAATACGAAAATTTTGTTAAATATACATTGAAGTTAAACAGCTCTCTAGAATGTATAAAACAATTAATACAAACAGGAAATATTATTTGTATTATATATGACAACGAAGCGAAGTATTTCATAGATAATTATTCTAAGTCTGATATAGTTCGCGGAATAAAATTGGCAGATCACATACTCGAATACGAATACGTAAGTTTTTGTTATGAAAAAGGATCACCTTTTGTTGAAAAATTTGACAAAATTATGAAACAAATATTTGAAGCCGGCATTCCGTACTCTTGGAAATCAGAGAAAACTGAAGTTCGTAATTTAAAGGACGGAGTGTCCACTCCAATTGTAAAGTCGCAATTGCTAATAGAGATATTGGTCAGTGGATGGCTTACTGCAATTATAATATTTTTATTCGAACTGTGCATCTAGATAATTTGTTCCAAGTTATTGAAAGTATACAGTAGACTTATCTATAAGTTTGCATTTATTATCCAAGAACTTCGATGACGTTTCAGCAATAAATTTGCTTCTGCATATGATCTTAAATTTCACTGGGCACATTGAATACTTACGTCTTTAGAAAAAGATTTGCACAGGATAAGAAAAAGACGATAAACGTTTACATACGCTGCGATAAAACTAAAATAAAGTCATTGGAGTGACGTCTGAATACAAAGCACACACTATTTGACAATAAAGCTTATTGAATTAATTGATCCTCATATAATGAAAATAGTAGATAAAAAGGTTCACGTTGATTAGGCTATATTTACCTTTGAAAAAGCATCAATCGAAAATCGACAATAAAATTACTTGAGTATTAATCAACCACTGTTTTGAGAATGAAATAAGGCTGCAACAACGATTGAAATTCTACATTGAATATAATAAATGTTATCTCTTGCAGATCTAGAAAGGGCAAATTTGCAGTTTAAAGTAAACGAAACAAAAAAATTATTCTACTTCACCATTTAATTGTTGTACACTGATATTTACTGAAAGAATAAATGATAAAATTATAAAATAAAATTCTTAAAAATCAGAGTAGATATATATTCCTACTTCAACTTAACCCATCCCTTTTTGACACCCAGCCGTCCGCGAAACTCTTTATAGCAGTAACACACGCCAGCGAAAGCAACGAATTCTGCCAGAAGTCTGCCAGACCTCGTAACCTCATCTCCGAGAAACTCAGATAAAAATGATCACTTTTTCAGCGGGGACGTCTGTTTCGCCCGCGCGAAGGTCCCCCTTAAAAAATCGTACGAAATTTCGAATGACTGCGAGCGCGCGCCCACCATTAGACCACGGATTTTTCACAGCTCCCACTGCTCCGGTAATAAGCGCAGCCGAAAGTGAGGATCCTTGTTTTTCGTGTTTGCGCGCCCCGCGGGATTAGAAACATTATTAAAGGGAAAAAGTTTTCTCCCGTCCCGTGGAAAAAGAGAGAGAAAGAGAGGGAAAACGACTTCCTCGTTTTGTTTACAGGTTCCCGCGAAGAGAAGAGTGAAGAGTGGATGTCGCACAAAGCTGCGCGGGAAAGCTCGCTAGCTCGGCTCTCCTTGCGGGTTTACTTTGTTCGTTTTCGGGGGGAGAACGGGTCGGACGTCCAGAGGGGAGGGGGAAAGCCGGTCGAGCGGAAAGTAATATCGGCAGTCATCGTACCCTGTGTCTAGTCTCGCGCGGCAAAGGAGGCAACGTCGGAGACTCCACTCTCTCGGCAAGCTTCCGTTTTTATCGATCATTGAGCGGAGAAAAGGAGCGAGTGGGGGTCGGAAACGACGTTATGAATGTTTTTACTCGGGAATGGGGATGAAGCGTTACGCAATCGCCTCGCACGATAAACACTTCGTTGTATAAAGTCTTTCATGTCGCTTTTATCCTTACATAGTCGTTATCTTATGGATTGAGTTTTTAGAAAACACTTGCTTTACACTATCAAGAACAAAATGGCCTATTAATTTGTTCTTGTTCACTGATGCTCTTTTGTAGAATATAATTATGAAATATGAGACAATTTGAAGAAAAAGAATTATTAAAACTACTTTCACATAACAAGCTTGCAATGCTTCTTGCTGCTAAAATAAACACATTTTACCCACAGTCCATAAACGTAAATCCTGTAACTCCGCAAGGGCCATTTTGCAGTATAAATAATAGAAAATTACTACTCCAAACTTCTGCCGAGAAACTTTTTATAAATGTTGTTTTAATAAAAAAGAAACTTATCGAAACTTTGTCTTTAGCACGGCGATGTAAGAAACTTATTAACTGCAAAAACAAGAAACTGCTTTACTTCATTTAATTTTAACGCTAAATAAATAGCTCAAAGCCCGTTAAGCTTCCCAGTTCCGGTATAGATTTCGTCGCGAAGCTTTATTAAAAAATTTACCAAAGTTCACGCCCGCACCGCGCAAAAACGCCCTGAGATTTATGATCTCTGTCGAGGAGATTCAATTTTTCTTGTTGATAGAGCGAGAGTCACTTCAAAAACTGTCCGACGAGCAGAGCTGCGATACATTAATCCTTTTCTCGGTGCTCTTCCACAAGCACACATGTAATTTTCTATTGGCGTATTGTCTGTTGTCCCTTTTAGGTCCTCTGTTTTAATGAAAGAAGACACGCGAGTTTCCGCGACTTTTCGCGGTTCGCGGCGCATCGATCGATCTCTATGACCTCAAAGCCACGGACGGTCCTGCTGCAATTGTATATTACGTAAAACGTAAATTGAAAAAAAGGGAATTGCTTATGAAAAGAGCTACGTTTGTGTTTCGTTTAGTTGCTGAAGTTTTTGCGGTACGTAATTAAACATTAATTGAGTTTCCCTTCAGCGCTTCAAAGGTTAAAAATTTAAAAACAAATAAGAATTTAATGGAGTTGAATACTATTACGGTCTACTTAAATTGTCCTTTCTTTTAACCTACTGGGTAAATTCCTTCAATCGGTACATGCAAATTCGTAATTCTAAGACAAGTGTGACTACAAAAATTTATTCTCATTAAAGTTGCCGAGTTCGAATTAGGCTGCAACTTTGAAGATAATTTTTAAGTTTATTAAAAGATCTATTACTTACATTTTTTATAAAACATGTTACTCATGCATAAAAATCTACGTTCATGGATATGTATATGTATGTCGCGGATCAAAGATACTCTCAAAGTTAAAATCTACTCCAATAAATCAAAACCATATTCCGCTTGTCCTTTTCGAACTTAACTATTTTATGAAGCTTAATTTTACAGCTTAATTCGGAGTATAAATTTGCCTGTATCGGTTAAATCAACAAAATTTTCATGTTGACTCGTACAAATAGAGGGTAAATTATCTAAGTAGTTGCAGTCAGACTATAGTCAGACGCTCACTTCTCTCAGTATCATTTAACATACTGCGTAATTATTTAATTCCCAATGAAATAAATAACTTCCTTGAAATCCCTAACCAAGTAAGCAGTCGCAGTAGTGTTAAGTTAAAGCAACTCCACGGCTGTCTTACGTCGACGATTACTACTCACTTATTTACGAAGGTGGCACACAGCGCGGCGCTTCTAACTCAATAAACAAACGGCCAACCTGCCGAACTCGCGAAAAATTAATTTCAACTCAGTGAATGCAAATGCAAAAGAACGTGACTACATTGCGATGTCAATAAGCAATCTGATAAAGTGCTACTCCTGGATCAGCTTGCATTGTCAGCGGCAGTCAAGCTCTTTGCGCAGTTTTATCGTGCGTATCGCGAGTAGGTCGGTAAGACGTATAATAAACTTGGTGATCCGTTCAACGGAGAAGTAAAATCGAGAATTTAATTATTCAATGCGCATGAAAGTGAACAGAAGAGCCGATACGGCATTAAATTTCCGCCGCGGTTATCCCGATGGGCGTTGCGTGATTCTGAATAATTTCGCTATTTTGCGAGATTTCAATAGATTGATAACAATAATTCATGGACGCTGAAAGAGGATGTATCGAGCAATAATAGAGCAAGTGGTATTGGTTAACGCTAAATTCCCGTAGATAAATTTTGAGCTATTGTTAGCGATTTTGAAGGAATAACATTGTAATAATAAATCATAATTTTCAATATTGCATGAAGTTTAATTCTTCCAACAGAAATGTATTATTCCTTTAGTATTTCAAATTCGTCATTTAATCTAATACAGAAAGTAAGTTGTATGTTAAACAGCAGGTAGCTATCCCAAAAGCACAAATTCCATTTGTTCTTCTAAGCAGTTATTTATTCCCCTCGTATAAACGAGCGATTCATCCACTAACCACCGACAAACCGTTCTAAATCGCATCCGGAAAAAAGGGCGTGCCGTTCACACAAGTCGTTAATCTCGCGCGTCGGGCGTGCGGAAATTTTCGCGCGAACAACGGTCAAAAAGCGTGAAAGCCCGAGATTCGGCGAGCGGGATACTTATGTCGCGCGGCGGTCAGTCAATGGGGCCGAGGCAATCAATCAGCCGTGTCAAACGCGCCAGCGTCGGCGGCGGTGCGACTATTTCCCACGGGTTTATCGCTAAAGCGTGAACATCCGACGAGATTATCGAGGATTCGGAGGGACGGTGGGACGTTAGTCGATTCGACGCGACGCCCGCGAATGTCGCGGCTCTGGCTCCTGGTCGAAAGCTGTCCCTCTGTACGTTGCTTTGCTAGTGATTGGCTCTGAAGTATCGACGAAAATGAAAGATTTGGAAAGTAAATTTAAAAAAGCCGCTTTTAATGAGAATAAATCAATACTTAAATGCGAAGAGAATTAAAAGTTTTGTAGAAATTCGTCTCGGCCTGAGAGAATATTGAAAAATAATAAATATGTTTTTTTTGTTTTCAATTTAACAATTATTAAGGAAAATATCACTTGTTAAAATACACTGTGATTGCGACGTTGCCATGGAACAAACAACTGTATTATGAAAATTAATTTTCAAACTGCGATATCTCTGCCAGAATAGTCATTAAATTTGTATCAATTATTTCATAATATTCTATTTAAAGTTTCAATTTCAATATTTCATATTAATGCATTGTAACGCTGCTTCAATAATACAGTTAATTATCAAAATTAGCAAAATAAATAGATAACTAGAGAATTCGGTGCGCTACGCGCGCCTTAGCGAAACAATTGAAATTTTGTTTTTTTTTTCTCTCGAAAATTCAAATAATTTCGAGATTTTCGAACAAAAGATCGAAATCTCGAACACTCAATTTATATAATGGATAAATTAAACGTAAGCGCAGGTTCAAATCAAATCCACGAAAAATAGCCAGCTCTCGTTTTACACAGGAATAGGACAAATATCACGGTCAGTGATTCACCTGACCTAGCGATCGATTTCTTTCCTCGTGCAAGCACTAAGCGGGAGTGCGGCTCTCCGGTGCAGGAGAGCAAAGCCAACGGAATAAGTCGGAAGAAAAATTGAACGGCAAAGAGATCGCCACGTAGGGTCGACGAGTCGGCGATATCGTTCATCAAATAGCGCGCGAGCACCGCGGCACGGTCCCCGGACCGTTATCAGCCGTCGCTATACGCCGCCGCCGGCACCGGCTAAGTAGGAGATTTCGCGCGGCCACCGGAAAATCTCACCTCAAGAGATCCGGAAAATATATTTCACATTTATTTCCCCGCGGCTGTGCGCACGTGCGGAGATTTGAATTTCATTGGGGCTCGCCAGAGCTAAGAGGATGAGGCGCCGAGACACTGCAGGCGCAAGCGAGTTTAAGGCTCCGCGCGCAGGCTGGAATGGATTGCGCACTGGAAATTTGATTACTTCATTTCGAGGTGAACTATTTGTACGTTCATATTACTTTATTCAGGAGTAGGGAGGTCCTGCATGTTTTATGACTTCATTTTCAGGTGGCATTAGATCAACGTACGAAATATATTTCTAAAAATATTATTGCAAAAATTCTATACGTATTTTACTTTTATTATTGGTGTCTAATTTTTTTTCTCCAATTAATTAGAAATTTGAATTCACGATGGGACTTTCCGGTCTAAGTAATCTAATTTTATTTCGTGATTAAGCTAGTTTATAGTGCCATTACCACTTCTAACTTCATTCAAAACAAGTTCAAGTTCAATAAATTTACATTGTATATCAATTAATCTACAAAAATTTCTATTGACTTTAAACAATTAAACAACTTAAATAGCATTCTCTTAAAAGGAGTTACTGAAAATTAATTTAATAAAAAGCATTTACCTTTTAAATTAGTGAAAAATTATTTCCAAAAGCTCGCGCACTATTAAGAGGCCAATCAAGCCACTCATTATAGTTTCCAGTAAATGAATCTAAAAAGTCTCACTCACAATGAAAAGCACGACGTGCGGCCCGGAAAGCGAAGATCGCGCGAGCAGGAAGGGAATGCAAATAGCCGGAGATCAAAGTCGCGGTCTTTGACGTTGCTCAGTCGCGCGCGCGCCCACCGTCGAAATGAAGTCGGAATAACCGAAAGTAGACAAGAGAGAGTCGAGCTTCCGCTTTGACTCGAAATCGATGCCCCGCCCCGCGCAGCTGAGAGGCAATATAAGGCAGCGGAGAGCATCGACGAGCGTCGGCTGCATAACGAGGCGGACGTTAAAGCCAAGACGTCGCGGTCGCGTCTCCCCGCGCCTAATTGCGGCGGATGCTCCTAACGAGGTCGACCCGCGCAAATTGTGCCGGGGACCCTGGCGGGGGGTATAAAGAATGCCGAGACGTCATTCGCCCCGCGACCGAGATTTAATTTTGAGGGGAGCGAGCGGAATTCGCCGCGATTGCGATTACCAGACGGGGTGCACGTGCGATCGGGGATTTCGCGAACATTGTCGGAATATCTGGGGATTGCTCGTCTGCGTTAGCGCGCGGTTCATTGACTTCGAGGACATGTTTGAAATTCGGGAATTAATTTTCGTGAATTTTGTAGATTTTAACGTTGACGGACGGGCGTAGCGATTCGAAAAATCATTGGGATGATTAACAAGGCAGATTTTCGAACTCGCGTTCGTGTACATATTCGAAAAGCGTCTGATTACGAGCGCTGTGCTTTCGCACGTGACATTTGATATGAAATAAAATATTTGTCGATATTTTCGTAGCGTGAACGCAAATCGTAAACGGTGTACGTATTTTAATTTTTTTATTTTTTTTTTTTTTTTTTCGAAAGAATGGCAGTATAAAAGTTTTATACGCCCGCATTCAGGGGTAATGTCCGTAAAACGCATGAGTAAATGTCAGGTAGAAGTAAAGCCCTTTTTAATAGAATTTCTCCCTTTTTTCAGCGCAATCGCTGCGTGACGCGAGTTTATTTTACGAGGCATAATATATTTTTTATCGATTCAAACGTTTAACTTTCAGCCTTTGATTGTTCACTCGAACTGTAACTAAATAAATGCATTGTAAGTCCACTTTAAATTTAGCTTAAATCGCACAAACTCTTTGGCATTAAACTACTTTAAATTAACTCACTTTTTTAGTGTCTATAAAAAACAATGGCAAAAATCCATTCATTCTAAACGACTAGAGAGGATTAAAACCGGCTAACTCAATAATTGAAGGAAACTTTTAAGTCGACGCGCTCAATTAAGCTCCTTGGTAAAAAGCGCAATTTCGAGCAAAGCGAGCACTAATGCACAAAACTGAATCATCCTCCAAATCTAGAGTCGAAACAAGGAAAAGACTAGAGAGCTATAAGGACTTAGCTCCCGGCCAAATGACTCGAAAAAATCGTGGGGGCGGCGGGCGGATCGTTAGGCAGCGCGACAAGTGCATAGCTATACGTGATGCAGTTCATTGTTGTCTCGCGTTGCTTCGTATTCCAGCGGGGCGCGAGTGCAGACCCGAGGCGCGTCTTATCCAGCAGCTGACTAAGACCTAGCGAGGCTCGATCGGGCTGCGAAAAAGCCTGGCGCTCCATTGAGTTGTCCAAGCTTTTGTTGGGTATATATCCCGGGCTACTACGATTTTACCGGTGTCTACGTGACATCACTGCGAGAGGCGATTTCACTATTTTCTCGAACAAATCGTTTTCATCGACTGGTCAAGCAGTATATTAGATTAATTGATTCGAAAGTGTCTACTTCGCTTGTGCATTTTATTTATATTTCTTAATGGCATTATAGTTTTGCTATTGATCCTTAAAACGAATTTGCATTGATTTTATTTTAATTAACGAAGCAGTTAATTGAGGTGACTTAATTAAGATACTTACAAAAGATAACTAGAATTAGATTAGCATTATCGATTAAAACGATTATTAGAGGTGGGCAAATATTAATCAAGTGGATCATAAAAAATGTCCTAATTAAAAGGAAGGTATAGTAATTACATTAAATCAGCACCAGCCTAGAGTGATAGACGTAATCGTAGGCACTTTTAGCTCAATCCCTAGAAGCTTCCATACCGAACCGAGCGAGCCAACGAGCACAAATCAGGCTAGGCACTCAGCCCCTAATCAGGCTAAACGCTACGCGACGTCGGCGCCCGTGCGAACTTCCTCCCTCGACCGACGTGCCAACTTTCGCCGGGTCGCGCGGAAACTCTTCCCCGGCCGAAGATTTAGGCAAACTCACCTGGGAGCGATTGGACGGCGATAAGCCCGGGAAGTACTGTGCTAATGCATCGCGCGCACGCGTTAAAGGTGCCGACGCCGTCGCGGCTCGTTTAAAATTCAGCCGAAGTCGCCCGGCGGAGACGCGATATTATCTCGGCGAGACGATTAAATTAGCCGGCTATTGGAATTGAATTATTTCGAGGTAACAATGTAACCGCGGCGGGCCCCGCCGATACTATAAAAGATCCGTATGCAGAGCGCGCACCGCGACATGGGCGTTAATTATGGTGGAAGCGCCCACGACAGTCACGCCCCGCGGGCTCGCGTACGTAACGAGACTTCGAGAAGGTTTTTTTTTCTTCTTGGAACAGCGCAAAGCTTTCCTACTGCAGCTGTACACTCCGTCTTTTGCCGGGAAAAAATTCTAAGGGGGGATTACGGCTTTTTTTGGGTGCTTTCCGATAGATAGCGAAACGAATGGATTAATTGGTTCGTGGAAGGGAAATTAATGGATTTTTTTCTGAGAGAAAACGGTATACAGAGCGAGGGGGAGAGAGATGAGAAGGGCTCATTCCGCGTGAAAGGGATGCAATCGATTCGAGAGAGGGACGAGCTTTAATGATATTCGCTCCGCGATGAGACGCGTGCAGCTCGTCTCGATGGCGTTTCAGAAGCCGAGCTCTATCTCGATGCCGCGTTACGGCCGTTTCTATCTCGACGACGGACAGTTCAATTACCGAGCGCTGAGGGACACGTTCCTCGATCGCGGATTAAGTCAGATATACCCGTCAACTCGATCTTTTGAGGATTTGCGACATCGCTTTACTTTACTTTCTATGTAAGTGTATTATTAATTTGATGAATATATCAAACTTCTGTTTAAGAAATTTATTTAAATTTTACTTTATTAAAAATTAATGATATCTGCAAAACTGATTTACTAAAATTCTGAGCTCAAGCAACTTCCGATTATTCGAGTAATCCAGTTATATCATGAATAATCTTTAAATGATATGGTCTTACATAACTATAACTGATCTTTGTTTCTTCATAATTCCATGTCACACCCGTAAACTGTTAAATACGAAACGCATTTATTATGAGACTAACCAATAAATTTAAAAAAATCTTTGAATATACTTTATATCGCTTGTGTAATCACTTACATAATACGCAGCTGTCCAAAAAAAGTATATAGTTCTTTTTTCAAAGAAAATAATCTAATGTCTTAAACGATAAAGCGGTAAAATAATACGATTTCGCGCACGCACATACGAGATGAAAAAGCTCCGCGTGGGAAATGGCTATCGACGCTTATCGGCAATGGCGCTGTCGCGCGAGTAATAAGCGTGATAACTCAGGCTCGCGCAGGCACGGGGCCCCGTCACGTTAAGATCCCATTAACTGTCTAAGTGCGATTTTATCGGGGGAAATCGCGCGAGCGAGGGGCGGCCACGTTTATCAAGGCGCCCGCCGCGTCGAAATGCATATTTTTCCTCAGCGCGAAATCGGCCGCTTCGGCTTATCGTACCTCCCCTCCCTCTGCGTCCCCTCCACCCTCGCATTGGAAACAAAGGAAAGCCGCGGTAATCTGGCACGCGGCGCGGCAATGTCCGGCTGAGTAATGAAAACGAATCCGGCGCAATTTAGCGGCGTAAAAAGGTGAGCGCGCGGCAACCTATCGTTAATCATACGGAAAAATTATATTTCTTTCTTTCTTCCCTTTCTTCTTTTTTTGCAAGGGAGTTTGTTTCTCCGTATCTGCATTGACGGGGCAGCCCGCCTTTTTTATTCCTTGCGCCGGAGCACAAAAGGGCGCGAGCATTAATCTTGTCCGGATTTAAATCCCCGGCGCGCGGCGCCTTTGTGACCAGCCGGCGGATTTTTATTGCTCGGAAGGAAGGGGAAGGGATGCGAAGCGGTCCGATACCTCTACTGGCTTGTCATTAAAGGGGGGATATTTACGAGGCTGACTGATTGCCAAATGAGGAATGATCGCTCGAGTTCCGTCGGCTCCTGAGCGCAGCCTTTTGTTGATTGAGGAGGGTTACGCGCGGCTTTTGTGCTACTTGCATTGAGTATTCAAGGTAGATTGGGTAAGACGATCGAAATTTGCGAACTCTGGGTAACTCGAGGATTCTGTGTCTTGGTTTTATTAAGGGCCCTTTCATAGTGGTCTATGAGAACATTGGAAAACGGAACCAAGTATACGGGATAATAAGAGTAAAGGGTACTATCAG
>JAWWEN010054518.1:0-37653 GCA_035582955.1 Sycophila texana | reverse complement strand
TATTTTTCGATTAGCTACAACATATCCAAATTTGAGCGGAATCGGAGGCGGAGGGTTGGAGAGGTTTCCTTGTCAGTGCATGTATTACTCAAATCTTTGACGTACCTGACATGGAAATTGGATCAGATAGCAATTGGATTAGAAAATATCAATATTATTGTTGTTAATCCGTATTTACGAAATGTATTTTACAGTAGCATATCAGTATTTGCAAATCTTATCCCATAGGAAAAAGGTTCGCAGACGATTCTACAGAAAGTTGTGTAGAAGATTCTGCAGAAAGTTTTGCAGAAGATTCTGTAGAAATTTGTCACTTCTGCAGAATTTTCTACAGAATATTTCACACAAATTTTTTACAAACAATTCTGCAGACTTTTTTCCTATACGGGTTATATTATGACGAATAAAGGATTAATTATCAATCCAATCAATCGATTTCTCTATCTCCCTCTCTTATATAACTTTGTTATTTTACTGTGTCTTTCAATGTTGCTACCTTACTGAGAAAGCTTTGAATTTACTATTGGGCTAAATAGGGTCACACCCCAAAGTCTCAAATAATACTCTACTCCACACTCTTTCGGACTCTCTCTCTCTCTCTCTCTCTCTCTTTTGCTCTATGTATCTATATATCTATCTTTTTCTATATCCGCTCTCATTTTTCTTTCTTTCCTTTGTTTTATTTCTGTATATACAATTTCCCTTGCCGAGCTACCGATTTCCTCTCTCTCTCTCTCTCTCTCTCTCTCTCTCTCTCTCTCTCTCTCTCTTTTATGTGGCGACGCGCCCAATACGCGCACACGCGAGCCACGGGAAATCGTCGAGCGGTTCTTGGCGAGTAGTTTGTTTGTGCGTGCCTCGATGGGCGGCCGCGCGGCTTTTCGTGTTCAATTACCGAAATGTGTCGAACGAGGGGCTTGACTATCTTTTTTCTTTTTATCTTTTCTTTTTCGACGACGTTCAATGGGAGCGTCGATTGTTTCGGCAAACAAAAATTTTTACAAGTGCGGATAGCTGCGCCTGCTACCGCGAACGAGATTTTTTTTTTCGACGCCAGCGCTTGGGTCTCGCAGAGTCTCTGACTCTGTGGGACGCTTTATGCTAAGCGCTGGAATTGCATTTCTTTTGCGTTTCGAAGCGACAGTTTGACTTTTTTACGGCGACAATTGAAAGTTCATTTTGCTGGAGGAGATTTCGTTAAACAGCTTGATTCAGTGCCTTTACGTAAACAATTTATTTGAAGGGCAGTATGTCGCGGAATTTGTTTATTAATTCAGTGAATTTCTCGATTGCAGTAGAATGTTTATGATATTAGTCGAGCTTTTGACTTTTCTGAACATTCTCAAAATTTGCTATGTTATTGTTCTACATTAACAATAAGATGTTAATTAATATCTCTGAAGTGAGTTAATAATAAAATTAAAATCTAAATTTAAATTAATATTAATGACAATTAATATCTCTATAATTATTATACATTTATAAAGTCATTTTTGTAAAAAAAGGTATTGTTTTTTAGACTTTGATGAAGTTTAATCGGCCTAGACTTTTTGAGTACGATTAAGGTACTTTTAAAAAAGAACTTCACTTATTCGGGTAATGACTTTCATACGACAAAATTCATTCAGACTTAATACATCATTTATATCCTTAAAAACATTTCATTTTTTACTACTAGAACCTTATCATGTTACGATACATTACGATTTAAAAAATTATTTACAATAATGTGTAAAAAAAAAGGACGTTTTTAACTTCAAAATTAACCAACAGTTAGCCAATATGGCCTAAACGTTTCTATCAAAGATCAAAATTCCTGCAGTCTTTAATGAAGACATAATTCCTTTTTAATATAACATGACGATATAAATTATTTCGAAAATTTATTTTATAGTTTCTATATTCACAGTTCAAGCGTTCGGTAATTTTTTGCGATAAATATCAGACTCGTCAATCGATTCTCGGAACGGCGGAATAGCTTGCCTTTGATGAGACGTAAGCACACAAGCTGCACGTCATAAAGGATAATATTAAACTGCAAGTTACACGTCAAATCAAAAAGTAGTTACTAAACTCCCGAAGTCACTTCTAAGTTCAAACTATCTTCATCGGTAGACCGATATGAGTTGGAGCGTATTTCGAAGTGCCTCACTGGTTCGGTTCAGTTGAACTACGATTCGACCTGCACCTAACCACACGCCCATATTATAATTTAATTTCTGTACGCTTAATAAGATTTCACCGTAGGAAGCTCACAGATAAGTTGATATCGGTATGCATTAAAAGTTACTCGATATCGATTCACGAATAAAATTAATTGTACAGTGATCAGTAACTTAACTTTACAGTAAATTTGAATAATAACATTTCCATTTAAATAAAATTAATATAAAAATTTAAATGCATTCAAATTTAAATGTTGTAACAATTGTTGTCCATTCACTTACAATTTATCGCTGAAACGTCAATTTCAGATGAATATTGTAAAAATTAAATTGAAGTTCTTTTACAGTTCGAAGTGAAATAGAATACTACAATATTACAAACTGGGAAATGGTTTTGTTTTCCTAATCAATTTGCGTCTATCTATGTATATAAAACGTTTCGAAGTTTGAGGTGCAAAATAGCATATATCATGCCGACGAGTTATTTAGAATGTTCAATGTTCAAAATAATAGATCGAGCAATTAATATGTTACAATAGTTTTAAACATTATTTAGTTTATCATGCCTTAAAATTCATTTACTTTTCATGTTATTTAAATTATTAACCTAAATAATTTGAAGAACTTGATTAAATCACTTTTTTAATCACTTTTTATTAAAATTTATTACATTTGTCATATGATGTCGTTAATTATCTATTGTGGCTAATCTTGATGTGAATAGATTGTTTTTACATCTATATTATCTAGTCATTCAATCATTTTTTTGTGTGATCCCACTTTTAATGTAGATATTATATCCACTTTCTTTTCAGTATTATTATTTATTTAATCTTTGCGAGATATCCGTGATATAATCGTAAAATTGCAATAATTGTCTTTTACATAAGATTGAAAATAGTTGTAATTTTTAATTTAATTTTTAATCATTATGTTTGTTTTTAAATAATTTTCGATTTTATATACTGGTATCTTTACAAAATGTATGTTTTATGAAACTTTATAATCAGTGCAATAAACATCTATTATTCCAATATACCGCTAAAAAATCACTTTACTTTTTCATTGTGCGAATTGATTTTCTCTGTACGTCAGTAAAATTCGATCTGGTACGAGAATATAGCTCGCCAGTAGTATATTCCTTCAAGTAGCTTATAAACTTGCATCAATTTTGACTTAATTATGGAACTACACGCGATGCATCCGCTAAAGGACCCCCGCACGCCCATCGCGAACAAGAACAAGTCTTCCTTATCAACAGCTTCGCCGAAGTATCCCATTTACACGCCTACATACACCTTAATTCTTTTATCCCCCGTCGCCTCTTCAGGCTCCCTCGAAAAATACTAAAATATTCACGAAAGCGATAAAAAGTGCCTACAGCCGCGACGTGTGTATATAAAGGTATCAATGGAACTTATCATCAGATTTGCAACAGGTCATAATCAGCTTTACAATTCGCAGAGCAGAAAATCCTCGTAAACTTCGAAATGTCTTGGACGATCGCGCACACCCCCTCTTCCGTTTCTCGAAGCTCATTGAAAAACTGCGATACAAGCCCGCAGGGGGGGGGTGAGCGCACACATTTCGAAGCGCCTCATTGGTTTTCCTCGGCGCGGATCCATCGATGCGGCGTAGCATTTCAATTGACTCGCCCGGCCGAAAACCATAAAGAGCGCAAGGGCCGCTGCGCGCCGCCCCGGAAGAATCGATCGATCGATTTATTTAAGCCGCGCACTTCCGCTTATCGTCGCGCAACTAACTTTATTCGCATTCGGCAGGGATACCTATTACTCCCTCCTCTACTTGTGGCTCATGCGCAGGCGCGATGTTTATGAGATTTTAAACCTCGATTCGCCGAGTCCTCCTTGTTTTAATTATAAGATGAATCGCCATGCCGATTTCAATTTGTTTGATGTGAATTACCGGCAATTAACGTTCGGCCCGCTGAATGTAGCTATTATGAACCGCGCGCCGGTGAATTATGAAGGCGTCAACTATATTCAAGCGAATAACGAGCAGTGCATGTATATTTTGCGTATTTTGAGTGGGAATTAAATTTATTAATTACGCGGCTTTTTTGTTGTTGTTTGCTTTTTTTTTTTAATGCAATGCGATTTTAATGGGGTGGCTTTATGTTTTCCTGTGAATAATATGCAGTCTAGTAGACCAGAATCCGTATAGCTTGTTCGTGATTTCCTGCAGCGATGATTGAAATCTGAGCGAGTTGGATCTCGATATTAGCGTGCGTTAAGTAGGTCATTAGCTGTTTAACCGATAGCTATTCTCATTATCGTATCCAGGGTGCAGAAATGTAAATGAAATTTAATAAAGGGATCTTATTATCTGTGCCTAAAATTATATTGTAAGATAACATTAGTTTTTAATCAAATTATAAATATATACGAAAAGATATATACTGGCTAAATATATAATTATTATAAATATTAGAGATTTAAAAAAATGTGAATAGTATGGCATATAAGTAACATGAGACTAGTCTTTTACAATTTAATTTTTTTAATGAAATACACTACTATTAATTTCACAGTTTCAAATTAAAAGAGTACATTTTTTTGCGTAATAAGTACATATTTGTTCTGATACATGTATAGAAAAAAATTTACGTTCGATATTGATATTTCTAGATGGATATTTGCTTATATTCCAACGCAGCTTATTACACATTTTTACGATAATTAGTATGAACGTTATTTATACGCTTTATACCCTCCTTTATTATGTATTCAGTATCCTACCAATATTCTACCGACATACGGCTTTAGGGAAATAATTCATATATATAGAGAAGAAAACTTACGCAGGATACCAGTTGTGTACTTAGGACCAGAAGTATTTCTTGATTAATAATTGGACCATCACTGAAATTACCCTCCTTATTGCATCCGAGCGGTGCTTAACTTTGATGCATTCACTTCGTCACGCAATCGTTACTGGCACTTCCACCTGCGCCGTGGAATTCATATTACCATCAAATTTTTATTTTCTATTACATTTTTAAGATAGAGAGCATGCTATTACATGTTTATCTACATTTCACCAACTATAAAAATTTAAAAGATCTTTTCCCGTCATAAAAGCAGCAAGAAAAAATACTTATACCCGTTATCGTCATAAAATCTTTACATCGGTAAAATAAAAATAAGAATAATTTTAAGTAAACTTAAGTACTCCTTCTTGTTTTTTAAAATACTTTCATGATAAAGCAACAGCCTCGCGTTATCTTATCCCTCAAGAATCCTTAAAGAAACAGATTAAAGAAACGAATTCTATTTTTCTTAGACCCTCTTCCCGCCGGCAAAAAGCAATTGTGAATAATGTAAGAGGCATAAATAAGCCGTGGATAATAAAAATAGAATTTTTACGAGAGAGAAAGAGAGAGAGAGAGAGAGAGAGAGAGCACCGGTAAAAATTTTTGTAAATTTTTAATGAAATTGACTGCATTTACATGGACAACGTTTGCAGCGGCGCGTAAAAAGCTATACTCGTGCGCAGTGCTGCGCCGCGGTGCAAAATACACAAACTCTGTGGGTCAAACCGGCGCTGTATCAATATTTCAGCATTTTTTTCGCCAAGTCTCGTTGCGCAAATATTGTTCGACGCATTCTTAAAAGAGCGCAACGAAACCGCCCGTAACCGAGCTTTCGCCAAAAAAAAAGCTCGCCGAAAAAAAAAACAGTGTAAAAAGGTCGTGCAGAGGAGCGTTACACGCAGGCCCGCGCTGCAGGCGAGAAGAAAAAGGTAAGAAAGCTGAAAGGAACAGAAGGGGCTACATAGCAATGGAAAATCAGGTTGAAAAATCAAAAGGAAATCTCGTAAAAAGGGGGATCCCCGTCGGCGAGTAGAAGTGGCGTGCTCCCGGGTTACAAAGCCAGAGGCGCGGATCTTTTGTGGAAGGAGCCGCGTGTACACGGAAAAAGGACACGCGCAAGCTCGACGTAGTCTCGGAAGGCGGCTGGATGCGGCTCGGCGCAGGCGCACTTGCGCCAACTTGCTTTTTGTGTGTATATGTACGTGCCGGCGCTTATTATGGGTTCGCGATCCACGAGCGGCCGTGACGTAGCCTGCAGTGCCGTCCGCGCGAGCGACTTTCTCACCATATATATATATATATCACTATGCGTATGTATAAGTATATCTTTCTATGTATATGTATAAGTCTATATATATATATATATAACGAAGTGCGGAAGAGGAGAATTGAAGGAGAAAGAAGTTTTAGGGGAGAAATCTTTAGCGCACCACTCTTTTTTCTTCTTTCTCTCGCACACTTCTCTCGCTTCACTTTCCAAGTGTATATCTTCTCCCGATCTGCCTTTTCCCCACTCTTTTTTGGCTTTGCGCGCTCTTTCCTTAGCTTTTATCGAGCTTAATGTTCCCCGAGCTTTCTTATATACGCTCTGGGGGGTTGGAGATATAAAGGACTAGAGAAAGAGGTGGACCTATTATCTGGTGGGGTTTTGGTGAAACAGAATTTCGATCCTTTGTTAAAATCTGACGATGTTTGAGATAAAGTACTTCCTTGTCGGGATAAATGGACGTTGATTTTTAAAGACGCTGGGGCTCCGATCGGGAGAAAGAAAGACGCTCGGAGAGATTTATTTTATTGCTCTTGTCAATCCTTATTTAGTCTGAACTTTGCGGCAACACATAGGAACAAAGCTATTGAAAGTAGCAAAGCCAATTTATTTTACGAGGAGCTTTGGCTTTAAGTTGAACGGTGTTTCTAAAAAAAAATCTTATCTTTTTAACATTTCACAATTTTCAGTGATATCGTTATTGTATTTCCCGTTATACTTTCAATTGTTATTGATTAAACTAATATTTAATTTTATTAATAGTTCAAAACATATTTCTAAATGAAATTTTTTCGATTGATAAATTTTTTATAGTTTAATACAATATTATAATACTGCAGGGGTTGCAAATAATGAAAGGACTATCTAATCTTTAATAAAAGATAAAGCCTAAATCCACGAGCGAAGAATTATTTAAGATTTTGAAAAGAAAACTCACAAAAAAAAACAAGGCTCAATTGCAATTGTACATTTTTTAAATATATATTTAAAATTTTTCAAAATCTTAAGCAAACTTTTACATTCTGAAAATGCATAGAGTACAAAATAGAAAGTAAAAAGCTCTAAGAAGCTAATTGGTTGCGAAGAATTTTCTTGGTTCGCAAAGAAACCTTTCAATAGTGCTGCTTTTAACGCTTTCACCTGATGTATTCAGGAAGATAGATTCTAACCTCAAAGGCTTGAAAAACTCCACTTCCTTCAAGTTAAGTTGCGTTCGACGGTTCGATTTGAAAGTGAAGAATGAACTTTTGTGCCCTGGAATTCATTAGTGTAATTGACTGGTATATCTGTTTTTCAAAGAAACGTTTTTGTGAGTATAAGGAGAATCGCTCCATTCATCTTTTTAACGGAGCATTTCAATTCTTCTTCGCGAAATTCAAATCATTTCCGCTAACAAAAATTGTATTCGTTTCGTCAAATGGTATTATTCTACGTGAAAAGGTGAAACTTCACTGTTACTTTGCAAAAAAAATAGAATAAAATAAATAAATAAAAATAGAAAAAAATATATATAATGAAAAGCGTCAATAAAATAGAAGTGACACTTTAAATACGAGTAGTCAAAATTCTATGTTTTCGAGTATTTTTTATATTGTTACACAGTGATTTATTTCGCATAAAGAAAAAAACATTTTAAACCCTCAGTGAGAACTGAGCTGTCAACGTGAACTGAAAAAATGGAGTAAAAGGATTTTCGTACTTTTTTTTTCATCTCTATACGTATATAGTAACGTACTCGAGAATAATACGTAATACTCAAAGCGAACGGTTTCACTTATTTTCAAAAGATTTTGATGGATAAACGTTTTTCCCCACAAGATCGCAATGTTCACTATCGCATCAGTTAAAAAAAAAAAAAGCCAATGCAATTCCGCCGGCTTCTCTTCTTTCTATTTCTCGTTTCCGTGACAATCCTTTAGAATTTTCAGTCGAAAATTCAGCTGCACACTTTGGTCGAAAACCTCCCCTTTTGATCAAACTCGACCGCATTACCCCGAAAATATCGGGAAAGCACTCCGTGCCTAACTTGCGTTAAACGAGAAAACAAAACTACTTCGTAAAAATAGAAAAAAGAAATGAAAAATAAACATTTACAAAATATGAAATTTGAAAATTACATAGAAAAAATTTATCAATTTAAACATATAAAATGTATCAATAAATTTATTAATAATTAATAAAATCATCAATGTTATAAATCAGAAAAAAGTTTCTATATTTCTAGTATATTGAAAAGTAATATCCATTAATCTAGAGCTCTTTGATCCATCGGTTGACTTGAAATTCTACATATAGTAAACTAGAACAAACAATTTTGTTTTATTCTAACACAATTTCATATAATCAAAACGATCGTTTCTCATTTTTTTAAAGGAAGGTAGTGTGTCTCCTTAAAAATTGAAAGTATGCAATAAAACATATATTCACTATTTTACGTTACTTTTTTATTATTATTTATTCTAAAGAAAGGAAATTTTAGAAAATTGTATAACAATGTCGCACTATTTGGAATTTTCTAAAGCTGACAGCACGGTAGATTAATCATTTTCGTGATCATTAATTACGTTATGTGATCACTAGATACAAACCTCAGACTGTCACGTAATTAATTTCATTATAATCAATCAGCTTCTGAAATTGATTTAAGGCAAATATAATACACGGAAAGCCTTCGATTTCAATCTTCTAGCGTAAATGAAATGTCTGTTTCTCATCATCCTAACTACCAAGTTTTATGCTTCGCTTATTGTTTCATTTGTTATTTCTTATTATAGCGTGAAGGATCTTGAAATAATTAATGAAGAAGAGTACCTACCGTCCGTAAGACAACACAAAAGTAAGTCTCGTACTTGAAAAACTGCATATGCATGTTTGACCGTGGTGTTGTTTCATAATTAACGGTTTATGAAAAGAAAAATTAAAAATTCAATGCAAATTTCGAAACTGCACTTTACCCAAATTATGACTTAAATTTAAAAAATATGGGAATTTTCATACGATATTTGCGTCTGAAATGAAAAGCTATTACATTAATTTATTCATTAATTATTACATAATTTATTTTCATAAAATATATTTATAACAAGTAATAATTTTTTTGATAATTTTCAGAACATATTTTATTTGATTGCACCAAATATACGTGAAATCCCGTACCCTTGACAATAGTATTAATAGCTACAGCCGTATTAATATATTGCATTAATACAAATTTTAATTAGTACCCAACAGATTTTCCTATTGTATGCAAACACAGCTTTTCATGGCAATAAATAAATAATTTAGTCATTCATTAATTTAATCGTATAATTATTTATTCGAGTACGTATATTATGTTAAATTTCAAAAGCAGCTTATATATTCAATATAATTATTGGGTTATAATCCACGTCCTCGTAACGGAACGTTACATGGTTGTTCGATCCTTTATTCTGCTTATAGATTGATGGCATAATGATAACAGCTGTGTATGTTTAATCTCTTAGGCATGATCATCGTGTTACAGATGAATATGTTTAAGGGTGCCCGGAAGCCCGAAAAGTACTGGCCGTGTTCGTTGAAGTATTCAATCATATCTGATACACGTAAACTATCAAGTTACTAACAAAGTTTGGCTGTCCGTAAAAATCTAGATATATCAACAAAAAATATTTCAGATTAAGAGGCAACTACGACTGATCCCACAACGTTTCTATTAAAATTTTAGGAAGGCTGCTGTCTGCTAAATAATATCAAGTAATAAATAAAATATAGTATATAAATTCAAAAATAATGGACATAATATAAATCCTTTTAGAATATTAACATTTTATTTCTAAAAAAATTAAAAATACATAAGAGGGTGCCAATTGTATATTTGAAGCGTTTCAATACAATATTACTGATAATAGTTAATTAAAACTATAATATCAAAATTTTTGGTACTTCTTTTTTTTTGTCTTCTATACCTTCTACATTTTCGGAAAACGTTCACTGAAAAGAAAATGTAGTTTTATAAGTGCTTATTAGTTTTATTAAGCGTGACTAAACACATTGTTAGCGAGACTATTAGTCAAGTGGACTCTCCCTTACGGTCGCACTACAATTCAATAATTTTTACAAAATATTTTTAATTGAATAGTAGTAAGTATTTCATTATTTTAGTAAAAAAAAAAGTTCGTAAAAATAAAATTTCATATAATATAAGATAAAAGAAAAAGACCACCAAGAAACATGTTTTTTTTTGTTTGTTGATTTGTTATTTTAATTGGTACAATTTATAAGACTTCCTTTTAATCGTGTTTACAATCTAGTGATATTTTATCATAAAAAAGGCGTTTTGCACTTCATTCAGAAACTACCTTTTTACTCTCGAGTATTTAAGTAAAATAAATTTACTTTAATCAAAGTAATTTTCGCAAAGTACACATTGCCCAACAACTAACTTAGATAAAAAAATATTAACATTCAACATTTTATCTGTTACCATTTATTTGCACAATCTGGCCGAACGAAAAGCCAGACACAACCCGATCTCGTAATTAAAGAAAGGAATCCACCTCTCAATCAATTAACGCCGCGTTTTAACGCCAAAGTGTAACACTCACGCCTCTCCAGAACCCGGTAGCTCGATATATTATAGCATTCACCTAATCGAGCGCGTTTCGTGCACTGTGTATATGGTATAAAAGGAGGAAGAGAAGGAGGGGGAGGGGGTGGTAAAAGGACCTAATTTCCTGTTTTCCCCGACGACCGGCGCAATCCTCGCCGCAAACACGATTACCGATCATTATTCATACTTCGCTTCCTGCGAGGCTTTATCCGTTTTAAAGGGTCGCCCCCCTCCAGTCCGCGGCTCCCGGCCAAAAATTAATCCCCGAATCGGCGCGCGCCTCACACACTCGCCAGATGGGCTCGGCCATCGCCTCGGGCGAACAATAGCCCGGCGATGACATTGACACCACTCGCGCGAGCGCTCCAGGCATCGGAACACGAAAAAAACGGTGGAAGGAGAGAGAGAGAGAGAGTCGATGGGCGATAGAGCACGGCGTGAAAGGCGCGTTGGAGGCGATAGGCCGCGCGCAGGTGCGCGGAAAGAAAAACGGGTTCAATTTCCTCTTTTAATCCACAGGGATGAATGCTTCTTGCAGCGCGAAGGAGAATTTGAGCGGCGCTTACGGGAGGAATTTCTAATTGATCCGGACGACCGCGAGGACGAAGTGCTCCTGTTACGGCGGGCGGCGCTACGGCGGTTGCGGGATATACACTGGAAAACATTCTAAAGGCTAACAAGGAGAGGACCGAGACTCTGTGGAATGGTTTCATTACAAATTAATGATCTCCTATTTAGGGATTTTCTTGGATGGAGTCGGTTTTTAGGTAACGAAGATAAGAGATCTTTTAAGGAAGTTCTATTATGTCGGTCCTTTACAGAAACAAACTGTAATCGAGTCGAATAATAATATTAATAGACGTAATAAACTAAGACTTTAAGAAAATTTAATGTACTAGTAGATAATGGATATAAGATAAAAATGAAAGGTTTAAATTTTTCGATGACTAGGCTACTTAGAAAAAAGTTTTTAAATTTTGTCTTCAGACTGATGGGAATTCACGATTTTTTTGGATTCATACTGTAGGTAGCACTGTTATAAATTAAATTATCTACCAGATTTTATGATTATTTCATTGTCTTTAATAATTATTGTTATTGCGACTGTTTGAGCGATATCTATGCCTTATATTTTTGTGAATTATTCATATAAAAATAATCTGCGCTTCAAATTAAAATGTTGCATTTTTAAGTAAGGGAAATGTGCTTTTAAAAACGCATTTATTACTGGGCAACTAAAATTAATCTAAGCAGATATAAAAAATAAAAACAGAAAAGATCTTAATGGCTGTAATTTGAGACTTATTAGATTAAAAAATTCATATTGGTTCGAAAGTTATGTTTTAATTAAAAGAATTAAAACATTTCATAAATAATTCACGCTGAATTTCATTAGTAATTTTTCATCAATTTTTCATTGTACGAAACTTTAGAACTAGTAACAGTGTTCTGTTCGTCAAGGGCGTAAAGTGGAGTTTTTTTTCGACCGAATGTGGAGTTTGCAACCACACGAGGTGAAAAAGTTCACTTAGTCGTGTACATGCCATATTTTTTGTAACACATTGTACTAATTTTCACCTAAATCGTTTTTAGCGAAATAATTTTCTCGCCGTTAATATTGTTTTGCCTACATCGATCTAGAAAAAGTGTTCTTTTTGTAAAAACTAATTTTCAGAAAAAAAATGGGGAATTTAGCGAGTATGGAACAAATTTTTTAACTGACATGTCTCAAACTACCGTAATCGTAAACCATTATGCAATAATCATAAAGCATTATCCAAAGTTTTGGGAAAATCCAGGAACTGCAGCCTGCTTTTCTCTTTGAATATATCCCTGCTTGAAACGAAACTGTGAATTTTTCATTAGTGATCATAACTTATATTTTTACGGTTAATAAAGTTTGCGGACTAACATTTTATTTTTTACTCTGATTCTGCATTGGATTGATCGAATCACTAATTGAAATTGTGAGTAACTGTATTCAAACTTAAAAGAACAACTTCTTTTACAGATGCCCATTTACAACTATTTAAATAAAAAATATACCATCCATTGAAACGAACAAAAGTACACTTCAAAAAAGGTCAGTTTTAATTTGCTATTCTCAAAGCACTGGAGGAAAGTAAATCTTCCCTAAAACCTAATAAACTAAAAGTATCATTCACATGATAGGATTACTTAACTCTAATGCTCTAAAAATGTTATTCCCCATTAGAGACGACGATACTGTGCTAACAACAGTACAAACTTTTCACTGTCTCGTCTTCAGAAACTTCGCAATCACTCCATCCACAGGAACAACGTTGTTGTCGCGATCCCGAGAAGAACCATCCCCCAACTCGACCTTTACTTACAACCAGGAAGACTCATCAGTTACAAAAAAAAAAAAATTCATCAGCGAAACCGCTATACGCCACCCTTCCACCCGAAATCGAACCCTCTTTTTCTCTCCTATCGCGCGGCGCGACGAAGGCATCATTACCGGACGGCGCGCGTCGTGCCCATGCCACCAGGGCCAATATCGCCATTCCCAGGGCTCTCGATTGCCGCTCACTTCCCTGACCTTCGCCGGCTTCGCTCGCGCGCTTCTCGCTCCGTTATATACAGAGCGCCTCGGAGCTCCGCGCGCCCGAAGGCGGGGAGAGCGCGCGGCCGCCTCGGAGCGGGGGGAGACGCTCGCGCGCGGCGGAGTGGGAGCGAGAGCGACGGAGGGTGGAGGGTGGCGGGAGCGAGCGAGAGGCTCGAGCTCGGCGCGCGGCCAGCCGCTCGGATAGTGGCCGATCGCGACTGCTACGGGCAGGGTGTATCACCGCATGCTCGGCGAGGCGCGCGCAGCCCACGCTGCTCTCCTCTCCTCTCTCTCGCTCTGTCGCCTCGAGGCGCACGTGATACGTCGAGCAGTGCCGAGGACCGCTCGCCGCCGAGCGCATACGCTCACGCTCTCCTCCGTGCAGGCACCTTTTGCGGTGCATGTCGTTACTTTTTTTTTTCTTCGCCGTTGGTTCTCACGCTCGGAGCACTGGACGCGGTAACGTCGTCGCCGAAACTCGTGTGGGATAATAAAAGTGTCGTTTGCGCCGGAGGCGGACCTCCTCCCGACCACCTCCTCTGCACCCCCGGCGATTGCAGCTTCGAAAGGTAATTTGGATTCGAGGAGAGGACTAGTGTGTTATATGCAGAGTACTTGTTATGCAAGTAGGATTGTGCGTGATAATTATAATGTTTTTTTTTTACTTTTTTTTTTTATTTTGGAAACTGAAAAGCGCTAAGAAAAACTTAAGAGCTTTATACGCTCTGATTTGGTAAAGAAACAGTGAAGGTGCACTGAGAAAATATTGTCGGAAAAATTGTAAGAATTTTCCGTAAAAGAATTCAGCCACAGGCTGTTACAAGTGAACTATGTAAAATAGAATATAATCATTATTGTTTGAAAAATAAAAATTGCATGGGGATAAACAGTGTGCTTATTGTTTTTTTTCGGTGTACTCATTTAGGGTAGAGGATGGAGCGCAGGGGAGGCCTCCTCGGTGATTTTTGCGGCGCACCGTGAGCCTCGTTATCGGAGCTGCGCGAGTGGCTGGCGAAGCCAATATTTTTCCGCTACTTTCGGCCGAGCCGATCGTTGCGACGAGTGCGGTTGATGGAGATTGATTCTCGATTACTTCCGAGTTGTCGAGGCTTGCGCGGAGTTAATGTCCTTTTAATCGCTCGACGCGCAATCCCTACTTCCGCTGCGTAACCCAACACGTCGCAGGAGATAATAATTTCCGAGCTTAAAAGTTAACTTTCTAACGGTGCAAAGCAACGTGATATTTGTATTAAAAAATAAAACAGCAAATCTTTGCAATATTTACAAATATATAATGTTATAAGTAAATTTTTTGAGTGGGTGAAATAAAAACGATTTAAATAAAATGCTCTAGTTTTATTACAAAAAACGAAATGATTTTGCAATCGTACATATTACATTGGTTAAAAGTAAATTTTAATTTACCTGTTAAATATACAACTCATTAAAGTGAAGCAAATATAATTATTTGCAAAAGTATCAGACAAACAAATCGACGGTGAGAATTACAAATTAAAACTAAAGAAAGGCACTTATTTAAATTGTAAAATTAATGCAATGGTTTTATTATTGATTAAAAAATGTTACACATTAATATATTTTAATCAATAATAAAACCGTTACAGAAACATAAACGTCATTTATTACTGCCTGTATTAAACATTCCGAAGACGAATTAACTGGTCAGCTCCTGAACCATCATCTGTGTAGAACCACGTAAATGTAATTTGGACGTTATCAAACCAATAGCTGGGCGCGGAGCCTGGGGCAAATTTACACACACATTTCTGTACTGATCCGACTCGCAAGTAAATATTGCAATTGACTAGTGCAAATTTCAACGCATATAAGGGAAATAACGCGAGCATTTGCTGTTGTTTGGTTTTCATTAAAATAATGATTATCTGCACACAGTTGAAATGAATACACTTTAAGCTCAAATCAAGATTTCGCTAAATTCGATGATTCTTAGTGCATTGCTTTTTAAAGCTAATCTATAAAATATAAATTAGCCGTAAAGTATTTTTTTCTTTTTGTAATTTTTATAACGTTTTCATCTATGCGTAACTTTTTGTTAATTGTTTTTGTTACTCTGAAAACAATACCATTTTATTGATAATAATATACGTGTTCACCAGAATTATTTATTTTTAAAAGCTATTTTTCTTTTCTAAGTGCGAAGAGATAAAATTGAATGATTAATGATGATTCTTTATTTTTTGTATTCCATACTACTACTTCTAACTTCTTAAAGTCGAATAGGGGTGCAATGTAATTTTTAATTCATGCTTTAGGGGTTCTGAACGTATAGTTACTGTGTGTAGGTAGTTTAGCAGGTGGTGCATTGCAGCCAATACAGCTTACCAAGAATTACATTGGGAAGTAGGGTCTGGCATTATGTGACGGCATGATTACCACCTTTAATTATTCATATTGCTCCAAAGTGTTTCGTTTATAAATAATGGCTTTTTCGATGATTACTTTTAATTACTATAAGCGTACATTTTAATCCATTTAGAGAATTCAATTACACAATCTTGTTAAACCTCTTTTAAAATTGTAGTAATCAGATTAACTTCAAATTATTACAATAATAATTATATGGATAATGGATATTACTAAACAGTAACATTAAATTTATGTAAGTAAATTTTATGAAATTAAAAATTTTATAAAGTACTTAAATTATTTATCTTTAAATATATGAATCAATGAATATATTTATTTGTTTTTATTTAACACATTGTCATTAATTAATTTTTCGAAAGTTCTTTTCTTGCAAACTGTAATTGCGCCCTTTTCCTTAGGAGGGTAAAAAGTTTAAAATACAAAAATATAAATTCAATCCAACGTTCAAAAATTATTGGTTTCTTTGTAAAGCGTATCGAAGGTATCCTTTTAATATATTTTTATAAATAAATAAATAAATATAATTCAAGTAATGCGGATGATCGACTCAATTAAAACGAGTTATTTTAACCAACAGTAATACACAATTAATAAAAAAAGAACAATAAAAAAAAATTTATATAACTAAAACCGCAGTTCACCGTGACGAAAGCGGACGAAAGAAACATCTGAGTCCGATTCAATTCGGTTAAAAACAGTTAAATACAAATCGAAATTCGATGTGAACCCAGTGTCTCCTCGGTGGTCCTTGTAACAATCGAACTTTACTCCACCGCAGCGGCACAAAAAAAAAGCCCGACCTAACAGTTGTACACAAAGTTGGGCTAACGTGAAGCAAACTTCATACAAAGTTCACGAGTGAAAAACCCGAATAAAAAAAAAAAAAAAAGAAAAACAAACGAAAAACATGAAAGGCGAGAAAGCAGAGACCCGCGCCCTCGTAAAACACAAGCTTCTCAGGAATGCATCAAAATTAAAGAAAAAACAAAAACCGAAAAGGAAGAGAAGCCGAGAAGGGCGCGCGCAAGGAGCAAGTCGAGCTCACGGACCCCGACAGCTCGCACCTGCACTGGCGCGCGGCCCGGGCGAATTTCATGAAATACACATGAGCGGTAAATAAAGTGCGGATTCCCGGCACGAGATAAAAAAAAAAAAGAGGGGAGGGGGAGAAAGTCGAGGTGTACCGACGGAGAGTGCGAGAAAGAGAGGGAAGGCCCAGGGCACTCGGGCGCTGCGGCGGAGGAGGTGTGCCCGCGGTGAATTTCCGCTGGCGAGACGGCGCGAATCGATTGACGCTTTAAGCCGCGGCGGAGCGCGTCGCGAGGCCCATCGGTGCACTCGCACGCAGCGCGCATCCGTATTACTTCGTGGGAGCGAGTGGATTCCGCGAGCCCTGGGGATAATCGGCTCTGCCAGGCCGATTGATCGATAATAAGCGCCGCGTCTCTGTATACCTCGTACTTTGGACTCTTTCTCTTTCCCTTACCGTCTCTTCGTGCTTCGCTTTTCTCTTTTTTTTTTTTTTTTTTTTTTGCGCGCGCGCGCTCGAACCCCGATCCCCCAGCCATCGGGCGAAGTCAAAAGGACACGGTGCTGGGGGGAGAGAAGTGACGTGTGCCGCTGCAGGTGGAAATAAAAGAGAGTCGTTAAAAAAGCAGCGTAGCTCGAAATGCTCGAATACTTTTTATTTTCTTCGGGGGGAGAGAGGGATATACTTTTGACGACGTAGATTCTTCGAGTGTGATAATTTTTTACCGCTCCGAGCGCGAGATTTTAATAATTATTAGCGCGGTTTTTATATAAAACGCCACTTTCTTCTTTCCTCCTCTCTCTCGCTCTTTCTCGCTCGTGGATCTTTTAACTATCGAATAGGGCTCCAGTGGTTAGCTTTCACGAATGCTGGAATAAAACTCGTATACGGTGCTTAAGTATTTAAAGTGCAGACGCGAGATTAAATATTTCTTCCGTTGAAAAATTTAAAGGGTAGATTTCTGAAAAAGTTTTGATGGACTCAATTTATAGCACCCAATCCGATTTTGGAAAATATGCGGGTACTCTTAAAATACAGATTTATGCATGGCAATTATTATTATTGGGTTCATCGAATTTGAGGACTTTGAATTCTTTAAAAAAAAAAAAAAACTGATATTGCGGAAACGGGAATTGTCAACTTTAAAAGAGCAATCAAATCCTTTACTGATGGCTAAAAATCTTTTTGATTTTCGATTTTTTTTTATTTTATATACCAATTCATTGTAACTATTATATTACATTTGTAATGTTATTATTTTTGTATATTTATTATCATACTTATTATACTTGTATATTTTTAGGGTAATACTGCCGGTATAGTATTAAATAAATAAATAAATTTATGCTTGTTTTGATACTTCAAGATCGTTGTGTCGCGTATTTCAAGAGATTACTTATTTAAACGCTGTTATTAAAAATTACTTCCGTACGAATATTAGGATACGATAAATCTTAACTATCTTTTTGAAAATCAAAGAGTCTCATTATAATAATCATAATTTAAGTAAATATATTGCTCATTTTATTGACGATTACGATCCGAAATATAAAAAAAAATCTGATTTACTAAAGTAACTGACTAAATAACTATATTCGCTGCGCGCCCATTAAAAGCAACTTCATATATTATCTTAGTATGTTAACAGGTCATCTCATTTCTATTAGATCGGAGATATCGAGACCTCGTTCCGATATTAAGTAATTTTAAATTCCCTTTAAAACTGATTAAGCAAGCTAATGTACAGAGTAACTTTAATAAAAACCTGATTATTTTTCAAGAGCACTTTCATGTGAGGTAATCGATGAAATTCCAGTGTATGACTGCGTAATGTGCTTCAATCGAATTGTATGACGATTCAACTGATGATTACCAATATACACAGATTAAAAGGGAAATGATCATGTATCAATTTCATGTGAACCTGCGTTTATAAAAAAAAAAAAAAAAAAAAAATTATCGTAGATTTACTGATTGATGTTTTACTCGCGAAAAAGTTTTGGCAGCAGAATTGCGCGAAGGTGCAGTAATTAGCTCGCTGTTCTGAATGCGAAGCAACATTTGCAAGGTTTCCATCAGTTGGTCAGCTCCTGCCTTATTTTATTACTTATTGTGTGCGTCCTTAAAGTTAGGCGGACGCAACGCCTCGGTGCGGCTTAGTATCAATTTGGTACTGCTAATGTATAAACTGTGGGACAACTGGTGACCCACAGCTAAAATGCCGCTGTCGCCTTCTATGTAAACTATATTTTCTAACTTAAATTCTTCTACATACAGATTTGAAAATAATAAAAAAATAATTTTTTCCTTTATCTCATTTCTTTAATTTACTAGAACAACATTCCTGCGCTTTGTGGTAACAAATTTTGCACGGTAGAAAATCAATTAGAACAGCATTTACATTGTATTTGCATTTGCAAATTTAAAAACAAAATTTAAAAACTTCATGATTGTTCTTTCATTAATCTATTCATAAATAAACTAAAACCTTTTTTGACGAGTTTTCCCTGCTGTGACTTTCTTCTACAAGAAAGTTCATCTTGTCATCCACTTTTTAATCGATAAATAGAAATTATTTGATACCGTCGCGATTCTGATAAAAAGTACGTTACAGTTTTTTTCAACAGAAGCTACAGCGCAATTCAATTCTACGACGAAGGAAAGCACTTTTCCGAGTTTTGCCACGATAAAAGGCACTTTTTATGGAGTTTTGCCACGAAGGCACGTTTGGAAGTTTTGCCTTGCAACATCCATTCTTTTCCATGAAAACTTCACGAGTTGCGCCTTTCTTCGCAGGAAGCCGTGCGGGCTGTGTTTTTCTTCGCGGCAGCACCTCGCGAATTGTACCTTCTCTCGTGGAGATCTAGCGAAATGTATTTTTCTTGGCCGCTAAATGGAAACGTGCCTTTTTCGTCACAGCAAACGACGATGTGATCTTTGACTTCATGCGCAATCTTTCTTAGCAATTAGCCAAGGCATTTCACGAACTTCTAGCTTTAATAGGTTAAAATTATGAAAATTTCCCTCTTCACCTATCTGGTTAATTCACAAAGAGACTTTTTAATTAAAAGACGTTTTAATAAAAAAACTCGCGGAGCATAAGGAGGGAAAATGTACGAAAAAAAATGCATTCGTAGTAGTGGAACAAAAAAATCTGCGTAAATTTAAAGCCGGCCCATTAATGACGTAACGCGGAGTCGAGTGCAATAATAATAAAAAAAGTCAAGCTAAGTAGAATTGAAGTAATTCGCAGGGAGATAGCAAAGCGAAGGATATAATGCCCGGGAAAATAGCATGCAGCACGAGGTAACATATGGCTCTGGCCAACTCGGCCGAGGCGTGCATTCTAGGCCATTTACATACGCAGCTGTACACGAATAAATATTACTGATTTTAATAAAATTACCACGTTTTACGCTTGCTCGAAGTATTGCGCTAACCAAAAAGTGCTCATTAATTATAGCTGCTGATTTACGTTTTTATGTGAATTTTTTATGGATGCGAGTAATTTTTTGTATTTGTCATCTTAAGATAGTAACGTTGCGGTTTATTAAATAAATATAAGTTAAATAACAAATTTAAGTGATATTTCTGTTTATATAAATTTAAATAAAAGTTATATTATACTATTTTTTGTACTATACATTCTATAAAGGAACAATTTATCACTTGAAAACTTTAAATAACCGGTTGCTTTCGCAGAAATTGAATATTATTCATTTCAGTACAGTATTCATCTATTCTATTAGTACAGTAAAATTTTCTCGGTACTCCAGCCATAAAATTCAATTAACTACACGTATTGCGTTTTTTAGTAAAAGGTTTTAAAATTCGATAAAGCTTAATTTTACCATAAAATCCTAAAAATCCGTTCCCGGAATAATAATCAAAAATTGCATTTCAACAGCCGGATATTTCGTTTCACTTGAATCACAGTTCTCACGAAAAAAATAGCAAAACCTTCTAAATTTCCATCGCATAAAAAAAAAACATACACATACCCAAAAACAAAAAAAAAAAAAAGTATGAGAGTTTCACGCGTACGTATAAACGCCTCGAAGTCGGTACTCAAAAAATTTCAATTAAAACCGTCGTGTCAACTGTCCCCGCCTAAAAGAGTCACCGGCGAGGCGGACACAATTGATGTCCGTACACCGAACCAGCGGCAAAAGCCTCGTAGAGCAGCGTAGTCCGTGCCAGTCGTAATGTAACGAGTGCCGCGGCTCTCCGGACGTGTAAATAGAGACTCGTTAAATTTTTTTTCTCTCCTCCCGGAGTAAAGCGAGCCAATGGAAGAAACAGATACAACGAGCCCCCCGCCAAGCCGTACAAGTGTAACGAAGTAATTCGGGGATAGACCCGGGCAAATTGGCAGGAGCAACGCGAGCCGACGCGCATCGATCACGTCGGCGCAACAAAACGCCCAAGACTAAAGGTGTACAAAAGGAGACGAGGGAGGGAGGGTCGATCACCCGGGAGAACGCGGGAAGGGCGCGAGAAAGATAGCTGCATGTATAGATATATAGATGCATAGATAGACAGTGTGATATCGAATGAGACAACGAGATAAGGCGATCCACGAGCGCGCCAGGGCCGATTAATGAAGCGCGGCCTCATGATCGCGTCGGAGAGCCTCTTCACCTTATAAGGTGCGCGCGAGTACCTGCTGACTTCGCAGTATCGCGTCGAGGGGCTCGCGACGGCGAGTACAAACCTGCACTCAAGCAACGGCGTCATGCAGAAAATCAAGGTGAAAGATGTAAATAACGCGCGAGCTGCACAGTGGGTATCTTAAAACATTTTGCTTACAAAATATCTTTATATAGTTAATATAAACTGAAATTTTCACAAAAGCAAATGCGATGTTAGCAAGATATTGGTTCTAGCTAAGTAAATAAATAAAATGGGAAAAAATTAGTTTAAGTTAGATATAAGTTTTTTTTTGCATTCTCTAGACCTGCACACAGGAAACTGTTGTTGCAGGATTACTACTATTGTAACATAATGTATTTAATTTAAAGCATATAAGCTTATTAATTAAAAAAAAAAAAAAAATTGATCACGAGAACGGTCATTTCCTCAAAAAAGAAGCACTTTTTTTGAGGGTGTCCGCTCGCCTATCTGTCCTCCTCTTCCCTCCTCCTTCGGGTGACGTCGCGTCGAAAATTAGGGAAATGACAGACATGGCGCCCCGCATCATTTATTGACGGGCCGACGGCGGAAGTCCCGATTGAGGTGACAGCGACGCTCTCGGGATACTTTTATCTCGGGAGGGGGTGAACTGGATTCGGGACGGGGTGAGGGAACTGCTGAATTATTTGGCGCGGGCCGCACAGCCGGCGCTGAAACTTTTGAATCGCTTGTTCTTGGAATACGACTTTTCGCTATCGTCGCGCCGAATGCCGGGAGTCCCGGGGAGAATAATAACGTCGCGAGAGATTCTCCGGCAGTAAAAATTAATGCGCTCGCGAGCCCGGTTTTATCGTCTCCCTGGCTGTTTTTCACGAACGGTCATTTTGAGCCGGCGCATAATGGTCCCCGGCCCCCGTCTCCCGGACTACCCCTTCCCCTTGCCCCCGCGCGGACGGATTGTTTGTTGCGCGAGTTTTATTGTACGGACAGGTGAATTGTATTGTGCGCGCGGGGGATATATATATATATATATATATATATATACTCGCTTGAAAATGTTGAAAATGAGCCCGTAAAAAGGAAGATTAAGAGTGTGACGAATTGTGTCCGGGTGTCATAATTGTATAATGGCTCACTTGTTAAAAAGGGGAACCCGGTGAAATAGGAAAAAATCCTGGAATTGTTAAAATGAAAGGCGCTTCTGAATGTATTATAGTTTATTGGCGAGATTATATGCAAGTTTGATATTTTTCATGCACTTTTTATGAACGCGTTCTATTTTTCGAAATTATACCCTGTCGGGATTATTAAAGTAACAAATGGAAAAACTCTTTTTTTTATTACAGAAACATGTGGATTATATTTATGTTACAGAACGAGTATATGAATAGTATTTTTATTATAGAACGAGTTTTATAAATAAAACTGTTAAAAGCGTATTGTGATAAACGATGATTCACCAATAAAAAAGTTTCGAATGGTACACATTCACTTTTATTTATTTATTAAGGGCTTAAAAGTTTAACTTACTTAAATAATAAATAATTCGTTGTTCAGTCTTTGATAGTACGTTCAACATTTAGTAATTTTCGTATAAGTATTTATACAAGATCAGATCTGTTTAAATAACAGTATAATTATGTTCGAGCTTTAAATGAAGAGAAAATTTCGAAATACTTGTAACAGTAAACTGTTTCACTAGGAAAGTAATTTTTTTTTTTAGAAGGGCATACACTGAGCAGACGAGATTCGCAATTACTATACAGACAAATTGAATACTGCTTATTTACCCCTAGGTAAACTTCCTTGGAAGTTCTTAAAATTGAAACCACCTAACAACGAAACTTGTTTCATATAATGAAAAGTTCATTTAGCGAGTGAACTTACCCCTCAATTGAGCAAAGCTCAAATTACAGGATCTCCTGTAGTTTGATTAAAAACAGAAAAGTGAATTTTCATAATTATTTCTTTTGTTTATATAATCTTTCGGTTAATTAAGTTATAATTTACAAGTTGTACAATAAGCGTTAATATAGTATCGATAATAATAAGGAGCTGCTGTAAAGGCATTGACTTTCCAGTGAATTTAATCTTCGTTCATTTTAGTATTACAATTAATTTATTACTAGCACTGAATAATTAATAATAATATTAAGTAGAAGATGAGAAAAATGTAATAAACTAGTTCTGTTGTTACAAACGATTAAAGTTAATTTGATTCAAATGATTGTACATTAGTAATAAAAAATTCAACTTTCGGATTTATATTAGTAGCGCGCTATTAAAGTAAGATTTTTATCTAAAAAGCCTCTGGTATGTACAAGAGTGCACGATCTTTACGAAAGAAAGTCATGCGTGTACAGGCCCAAGAGATCTGTCAGCCTTGATAACCCTTTATTCATGCACTTTTTGCCAAGTCTAGGCTAGCCATTGAAAATGTGTGCTGGATTTTTTTCAAGCAACACGTGTTTATTTTTAATTTTGAAACGACCGCGCCAGGTAAAATGTCCTTCAGAAACTGCACCAATTGTATCTGTTGAAATTTTAATTTTAATTTTAGTAGCAAAATCGATGTGCGATTAATTACTTGAGTCTAGACAGTATCATTACTTTTTATAAATGGATTTCTTTAAAACAATTACATTCGGAACAATATCGGATTAACCGAAATGTTCCGATTAGAACATTATTTTAAAAACTTAATGTTATTAAATTACACATTTAATAATGTTATTAAATTACTCAATCAAATATCTTATATTATACATTCTGTCGTCGTTTTTAAAGAGAGAATTAACTAACGTATTAATGAAATTAAACTAACGTAAAGATCTTTTATTATTAAAATTGTAATATTAAAATCTTATTAAAACTTTTTAAATTTTGGTGCCCCCTCAACCAGAAACTTATTCTTTAAATACTTTTTTCCGAGGCTTGTCAAGATCCTGTCATCGTTCTTCTTTTAAGAGAAGAATTTGACAAAAAAGAAGGAATGAAACTAATTCACATAAATTCGTACCTCAACATCACAGCCTTGGTGATTGACCCAATAAAACAGAATAGTATGTTATATATGTATACAAATATCACGTCGAAGTTAAATGTGCAAACCGATAAAGGCATAGTCCCTCGTCAAATAAGACTTACCACTCCACCGCAATTAATGCCAACGATCAGAAAAAAAAAAAAAAAAAAAAAATGAAAAAAAACGCTTGGCGGCCACACCGAGCGCGAGCAAGTGTTCCCGTTCCGTCTCCATCGCGTCTGACGATACCGCGAGGCGCGTCACTCCGTCCGCGAAAAACACGCGTCGAGTGGCCCAACTGAAAGGAAGCAGATCCTCGCTCACGCGCAAAGACCGCGTCGAGTGTGCCCGCCACCTTACCCATGCATTGACACACAGACTCCCCCTACTCACCTATACACAGTACACCTATACAAAATACACGTCTAGGTATCTACACAGTCGCTCATTTCTTTCATCTCTTTTTTCGCAGGAGGAGGTGCGCCGCGGGAAAAGCGCGGGGTCTACGATTTACGATGAGTCAGTTATGAACTGGTTAAGAAGAGAGACTTCCGCTTTCACCGGCCAGCAGAAGCAGCAGCAGCAGAAGCGCAGCCGTCTCCTCTTTGGATTCTGAAAGAGCCCGGGGAAAGAGAGAGAAAGAGGGATAGAGAAGGGGTGCCGGGAGGCCAAGGGAAGGAGATAGAGCGGCGCGCTGCTCCGCTCTCGCCGGGGCCTTTTGAAAGATCACTTATCGAGGGGGGGCATCTGGCAATCTTTATCCGCTTTTGACTCACTCTAGCGGCTCGACTCGCCCGGCCGAGCGCCGCGCCCGGCACGCGTGCCATGGATTGGCTCTTCTGCAGGATCGCCGCTACCGCCCTCACCCTCGCCCTCCTGCTCGCCTCCTTTGCACCGACGAGTGAGTACTTTCATATGCGTTTTTTCACGACAGCGGCATTTTCTTTCTACTTATACGTGAATTCGTCACCTTTTGCCGGTCTCATTAAGAGAGCTCTGTATATATATATATGTATGAGAAAATTTTTTTTAAAGGCTTTCGTTATAAATGCGTGTAGTTGTAGAAGGGTACAAAAAATTTGTTTTAAATAGAAATGTGCGTACTCGTGTAAAACGAAAGGTATACGAATGGTACGTTGCTTCTGTTTGATTACTTTGATGCGACGGTTTGTACATATATATTCTCTTTGGATATGAATATGCAAAATTCCCCGATATCATTGTAGATTAACGGAACATTCAATTATTTTATAGTGTTATAAAGTCTGCGCTGTATTATTTAAGAAGTAGATGAATGTATAGCGTTAAATAAAGTGCATTTGGATATATTCATGGAAAATATTTTGAATTTTGAATTTTCTATCAGTATTTACAGAAATGAAATTTTTTTCAAGTTCCGTAGGTATAATAATAAAGAAAAAGACAATTTTTTCAGCTTTGTAGTTGTATAAACGGTTCCTCGTATAGGCCAGATTTTTCTTAATCCATTGTTTTTATTACTACTTCTTCAATCACGGCTCTAGAGAAATTGATTAAAATTTTTTTTTTATTCTCATAGTACTTATAAATATATTCACATTTCTATCCAATACAGATTGAAAATTAAAAAATTGTTTTTCTGTCCTCCGGCCGTAAGGCGTCAACTTTTCGGCCGCTGCCCAAAACGAAGTTGGCGCTTTCCGGCACCGTTGAGCAGAAAAATAGTAGTAATACACACCTTGGCCATTAAAAAAGAAAGCCTCAGATCTCATGTTGTCAATTCCATGTGATCTGATACATTTACTCATTTTGCCGACCTATAGGTACGTAATAAACTAATTGCAGAATCAAATACTCTATCCATAACGAGAATAACAAAAAATACATAAGGACTACCACGATGATTTCTTAAAATTATCACAATAATAACTTATAAAAATACGCGCACCATTTGGCGCTACGATCCCTATATCTCTCTAAATAAAAAAGAGTGAAATTTCACTCTTTAACGTTACAAGTCGTCCACTTATCCGGAAGAGTGAACGACTTATAACGTTCAAAGAGTGAATATTCACTCTTTCACATTGAATTTCACTCTTTTATATTTAGAGTACAAAAAAGCTTAGACTATCCAAGCAGTCCACAGCGTATTCTTCCTTTTCATCGTCTTCTCTCGTTTCACTCGCCTTTTTTTTTCTCTCCTTTACTTTCGCTACAGTTTAAGCGTCATGTTCGTTCGACCTCCTTGCGAAGCGAGTTGATGTTAATATCGTAAGCGTCGACGCGCATCGCGCGAACTATTGCGCACGGCGCGGTAGTACTTCCTGGGAAGCGCGGAGGGCGGTGCGCGGGTGCGGGTGAGGAGGAGATCCTTTGTGGATTCCGGGCGAGAGAGAGATGAGTTTTCGAAAAAGTATGCAGCGCGCCGCTTGAGCCGAGGGCGCGCACTCGGGAGCTCAAAGGCCGTTTCTATGTTAGATTGTTTCTTCGCGCGCCGCTGAGCAACTTGGAAAAATGTCGGAGTAATAATCGCGGCTCTATGCCTCGCGCGGCGCGCCCTTATTTTCAAAAGCCGTCTGTGATTCTTCGCGCTATCCACGGAGCTAATTATTTTTCCGGGAATTTTCGTAATCCGCTTCCATTTTAATTTTGAATGAAAGCCCCTCGGCGCAGTCTTCGTGTACTAAAGGTTCATTTTGTATATATTTTTCGCTTTATAATTCGTGAAAGAGCTCTTGATTAATTCTTTAAGACTGTTGATTTATACTTGCAGAGTTTAGCGCAACTATTAGGGGGTAGGGCTTATTAAATATTAAATGACGGAAGTATATAGGGCGCGGATGAGAGAAAGAGAAAAAGAAAGAGGGAGAGAGGCTTGAAATGTATTTAGGTGTCGGGCTGTTTGTTTTACGTAAACAGTTAGAGAGAAATAATGTCTGAAAAAAAGGGAATCATAAAAAAGAACGCTCGGCTTTTTATTGCTTCTTTACCTCTCATCAAATTTATTGATACATTAACACGCGATTTATCGATCAAGCATCATATCTCTTTAAGACAGTGCCTAAAATTTGTAAAAGTGGAAGATAGCAAGCAATAAAACAAACATTTTTTGTTAAGATCTCTTTTCAAATGTAGACTGCTGTTAAGTGCTTGGAGAAAAAATTGTTATACCCTGAGTAATTGACATCAATTGCGCAACAGAAAGTTATAAAATCAACTTACGAAAAAACAAGTCTATTGGAAGATAAAATGTTGCTTTTTCGTGTAAAGGCAAAAATTTATATACCTAACCGAGCGCATAAAAAAAGATTTGTGATAGGCATTGGGAAAATTATTTTCTAACTCTCAGTCTGCAGTTCGAATTCGAATATTTGAAAACTTCGAAGTAAGTACAAAATTGAATTTTTCTCTTATTCTTGGCTCTATACCTATGCAGTGCAGTATACACCATATTATGAGATCACGATTTTTGTTCTAAATTTTTGCTACAAATTATTATTTATTACAGAAAATCTATTTCAAATGTCGTTGTAATTAATAAATCCACCTATTTCGCTAATCTATAATTTCTTATCCATAATTTCTTCACCGTATACTTAATTAAATTAGTGAAACAATGCTATTACTGGATATCGCTCCAATTATAATAACCAAATATAGCGTAGTTCTCTTTTAACTAATTATTAATCGAAATGTTGTAATTTCTCACTAATTCAACTTCAGATATACTGTTAACTGAAGAATTATTGCAAAACTCCTTTAAATAATCACATTACTTTTTCACTGCGTCACTGAAGCTTTACTTATTAACTATAAAAAATTTATCTACAACGTTGTAAAAAAAAATTCAATAAGACGAACATTCACGATATATTACCACGAAAAATTGTGCAAAATTTATGCGAATAAGCAAGTTACGCCCGAGTAATCACGTGCTCGACGAAATTCACGAGGAGACAAATAAAACGAGCAGGCAGTCGTCGAGGCGCAGTGAAAATGTCTCTTTCTCGGGCTCGTCGATCAAGCCTCGCGTCGGCGGGCCATCACGAAGCCCCCGCCGCGGGGAGAAAAAGAAATAAAGGAGACAGAGCCACGCTCGCAGTCGCACGCGAAGGCGCGTAATTCGGTGTCGCATCGGTACCCGCCGCGCGGACGCATCGACACGCTAAACGGTGCCGCGAGGCGCATCGCCCCCTCCCCTCCCTCCTGCTGCGCCGAACGTCTATACCGCGACGCTTTGTCAGTCGAGGCGCGTGCGCGCCTTTTTTTTTCGTCTCCTCCGTGCGTTATGAATTCTCGAGTGGATGCGCAAACAAAGCGAGGCTTTGAGCCTCGACCCACGAGTCCAGCGCTTTTTAGGATCGACGCTGATGATTTCACCGGACCCCCTCTCCGCCCGACTCGCCGAGTGATTGACGCCCCCGCGCGTGCGGTCCTCCGTAGCCTACTCTCTCTCTCTTTCTCTCTTGGCGTTTTTTTTTTTTTTACGTTCGTTCGCGAGCTTTCTCATTTTCGTCTAGTGCGCGCTCTCCTCTCTTTGTCTCTCTTTTTTTCTCTCCACGTCCGTCCATTCCGCGCGCGCGAGTGTCATTTGAGAATTAACAGAGCGGAATTTTCGGATATTTCAGTGGGATTGGTGCGGAGGCCTGTAGAGCTCTCCAGGAGCGCGCGCCTGCATCCGCGGGTGGATCGATTCGAGCGCGGGATATGCCGGCCGATTTCGGATGCGTTATCCGGGGGATATCTGATTAAAGGCCGTGGGAGGTGCTTTGGTTAAGCGGGCCGATATCGGCTCACGCCGACTTTTTTTTGTCAACTCCGATCTATGCCTTCTTCACCGCATGTTTAAATGGATTGTAGAGCGGTTCGAAGGGCTCACAGTGATTCCCCGGCGTGGGTAACAAGTGGATTGATATTTTCATTTTTGTTTTTTGTGGCGTTGATAATCCGAATTCTTTTTTTTTTTTTTTTTTGCTTCCTTTTCATTCGGCTTTTTTCTTCGGTGGGGAGATACTCTTGATTTTAACTCGATATCAAATGTATCTAAAATCGCAAAGTGATAGTAAAAGTTTTTTGATCGGCCTGGAGTGCCGGTATCTTTTTTCTCAGGTAGTATAGTTTCATGGCTTTTCTTTTTAGTGCCAACATATTTTATCAGGCGTATACTTTTTATTTCCTCTTTTTTTTTATCAATATATATTCTTTCGGGATCATGATCTTTTTTGTTTTAATTTTTTCCGTTGACACAGCAACGACGTGAAATGCGTATCCAATGGATTTACACCTGACACCAGAATTAAAAGTAATATTTTTCACCGAAATCTCAGCACCTCTGACCGCATCAAACATAAAATACACCTCAAAATTTCCCGTTTTTAATAACGTCAAAAAACTTTTCCGTCTATAGATGCGTACTCGATCATAGTCCGTTATATAAAAGAAATCTTCTTCCATCAAGAGACAAGAAATCTGACACTGTACATACAAAAAAAAAAAAAAAAAGGAACAAAAAAACAAAGAAATGCATTACCGTTGCGAGAGCTAAAGGCATATTTTTGATCTCTCGCGGTTTAATTTTTTCACGAGCTCCCACACAATCCTACACCTCCGCCGCCTTATTAACGCGAAAATATTCCGTCGGGCACTAGCCCCCCACTAGAGGGGCGCTCTTTCGAAATTCGAATAATTAGAACAGTCATTATGCAGCTGTTACAACAAAGAGTAAACTCTGCAAAGTCCGACGCTGCAAACACCATTCCATGATCTCGGAAATTATTATAGTTAGTTCGACAAATAACCGGCGCGCGCTGGAACTTGAAATGTGGGACGAGCGCGTGGGCGGTGGGTGCGGGGGCAGGGGGGGGGGGGTGTGCGCGCATGTATCTGTAAAGTGGTCGGCAGCGCCAGTTTTGCACTGCACCGCACGTAATTCGTTTACTCTGCCTCAACACCTTCGTGTTTTCCCAGCGGCGTCTAATTTTAAGTGCATTGACCACTTACAAGTGCAAAGTTTCCCGTGTGCCCCACCCCCCTCCGTCCCTCCACTGTATATTCAAGATTTTTTTTTTTTTTTTTTAAACAAAAACGATTACGCGACTCCGCGTCGTTTATCAACTTAGGACGTAATTGCTGCGAGTGAAATAGCTTTTTTTTTTAATATTTTAGGAGGGAACTCGGAAAATTTCCAAGAGCGCCTCGCGAATGCGAAATCGAATTAGCCTCGGTTTAGTATAATTAACGCGTTGCTTTATCAAATCTTTCGAGGTATATTTATTGCTTGGACAGTGAGTGGTGCATCTAAAAATAAACGTTATTAAATTTTTTGTTAGAAATAGCGTGTTCTAGTTTTTTAAAATGATTTATAAAACTGTATATAGGAAAACAATTTTTTACAAACTTGACCCAATAAAACAAAAAAGTATGCATGTTTCACATTATTGAACCGACCATCATGTTTTACACTTACATAAAAATAGATTGTAACAGTTTTAAAACGTTTAAGTATAAAAAAAACAACACAAAATTTTACATAACGTATAACGTAAAATGAAAAGAAAAAAAAAAAGCGCGACCACTCGAAATCCCAGCTAACTTAATTTTTCGCTCTTCAGCGGCTAATTTTTACTGCGATCCCCAAATTTCTCTCTAACAACATTTCAATTAATCTCAATAAAAATGACAGGTACAATTAGGAAGTCAGGAATCGCTAGTATAACTTCAAATGAACGACGCTGCATAATTTCATTAGAGGAGCGCGCATTTGGAACAAAAAGAAAGGAAAAAAAATTCATTTCACTTCCACCACCCTGGCACATCCACCCCTCCGCCGAGCAACGCGATAAATGTTCCTGCATACTGGGAGGGCCGTGTGGCATTCGAAAAATGTACATCAAGCGCGCGGGCGGAGTCTTACACCCCCCTGCCGGCGGCAGCGACTGCAGTAGGTTAGCGCAGCCGCAATTTTCCTTCGCTTATGAAATTTTCGACGTCATAATTTTCTGATTAAGCAGAGGAAAATTGCTCGCTAATTGCCCGAGCCGTCCCCGCGAAAACAAGCAGCCGCCACGCGTTTTTGCGTTTTTTTTCCTCTTTATATATGTATATATAAAGCGTGTATCACGCACACCCCCAGGGGGACAATGACACCGCGCGTCGCGGGTCTATTACATCCGAAAAGGGAGAGAGCGGCGACTGGGAAAATTCCTTCTGTTACGGGTAAATAAATTGCGAGTAAGGAGGGGTGGCCGGCGGCGGGCGCGCCGCCACGCAGAGCGGCTGGTTTTACGGCGGCGCATCAAAGTTTCGCGCGCGTCGAAAGAATTTTAATTAACTAATGAATATTTAAATTAAGTCAAAATAGAGGAGGCCGGGCCGGTGTCTATTCAACGTCGGCCGACTGAGCGCAGCCCGACGCCGGGGCTTTGTGCGTCCGTGTAAAAATTCCCAGCACAAAGTGACGAAGCCACCAGGTATATGCGCTCGGTCGTCCACGGCATCCCTCCCTCTCTTCATTTTTTTTTTTTTTTTTTTTTTTTTTTTTGAGATTACAGGAAAAATTGCGCGCACTTTTGCGGGTCAATTTTTGCCGCCGGCGGTACGCTATACGATCTTCATCCCCCGTCCCCTGCATTTTTTTTTGTTAACGAGAGCCGAACTTTTATTACCTGAATTTCATAAATCCGTAATGGAAGCGTAGAGCAAGCGCTCGGGGGAGTGGATTTTTGACGCTGTCCCGTCGGCTCGGCGATTCAGGTAAAAATAAAAAAGTAAAAGGAAACGCGATAATTGCGAAATGAAAAGTTGCAGTCGGGAAGAATGTTAATTATGCAGCGGAGGAGGAGGAGAGAGGATCGGGTGAGAGATGATGAAAACAGAATGAAACTTTTAATGAACTTCAACGGACGGGTATGAGAGCGCGAAAGAATGAAACTTCCTTGAGCGCGCAGTCGCGATTTCCATTCGTGTAAATAACAATCCGCGCGCTACCCTTTGCACCACTCGCATCCCCGTTCTTAGAAGAGGGTCGTTCGCCCGGCGATCGCCGGGGCTTCGCAATAGCGAGAGGCGAGTATAAGGAGATAAAAGGAAAAAAAGAGAGTAGAAGGAGCAGGAGAGGGATACTCGGAGCGCGACAAGGTCGTTTAATTCGCCGGCAGCGTGCCACTCGCATCTGGCGACCAGGAGCAGTCACGCAGGCCGAGGAGTCGATTGCGCGCTCGCCGGTGAAAGCGGCGATATTGGCGGAATCACGGCGGTCAGGACAAGGAGAGAGAGGGAGAGAGAGAGAGAGACTCGCGCCGGGAGCGTGCACCCCGGAGATAAAGGCCGGAGGTCGGCCCCCGGGGCCGAGTCATTGGCGAGAAAATCGTATCGGTGGGGAGGAGGGGGATGGGGAGCTAAGGAGAAAACGATACGGAGGAGGAAGTGAGTCTCTCGAGCTGCCGGGAATTAAAAGGAAATCGAGGCTTCTGTGTCTTATCAATTGGATTTTTCGGCCCCCCGAATCAAAAAGTTTTCAGCAGCTTCCGAAATTGGCTCGACTAGTTTATCCGGATGAGCTCGCGCTCACGGCTTCTTATTTCGAACGGTTTAACTTCTCGCGAGAACCCGATTGCGGTTGGCAGTGTCTTTACTTCCTCTTCTTCTTCTTTTTTTTCGCTTCTTCTTCTTTTAAACGTGACGTCGAGCGGAGCTTATTAAAGTGATTAGCGACTTGCTCTTTAGCTGTCGCCGCGGCTAACGGGATTTCGTGTAATACGCGATATCGGAGGTTGAGTTACGAGAATTACAGTGCGGGAACGCGGGCACTTGAGAAATTTTCTTCTCAAAATTTCTGACCAATTTTAAAGTTCGGGAAAGTACGTCGTTGGATAAAACTAAAAAAAAAAAAAGAAGAAAAAGAAGAGAAAAAAAACGCGATAGAAAGAGATCAAGAGTTCGAAATCTTGTTTTGTTTCGATCCATCTGAAAGATATCGAAAATCACGACTCGAACTGAAGAAACTCAACTCTATCCGAGAATCTCGACCCGAAATGGGGTATCCGACTCCCCAGTTGAGAATCTTGTTCCCCGAAAGGAGTTCCGATCCGAGTTTCTCAACTCCGCGTAATACCGAATAAATTTGCAGCAAGTTAACCGAGCATTGTTCAATGATTGTTTGATAATAGCTTGTTGCTCGCTCGCGCTGAACAATTTCCCCGATTGAATCGCGTTTTCATAGTCACCAACGCGTAGTCAACGCAATCATCCAAAAAAAAAAAAAAAAAAAAATATATATCCTTGTAAAGTTATGCCCCCCGCGTCATGAGAATGGCCGCTGCCGATTGAATAACTCAGCAAGCAATTCAGGCGTGAAAAAAAAAAAAAAAAAAATTACCCAGTCCGCCGCGGGAATGAATTTTACTTTTTAAAGGCACGGAGACGGGCACAACAGCCGTTTTAAAAATTGCGCAGACGAAAGGTTCCCGGCCGCCGCGTGATAAAGGAAGAGAGATCCACACGACCACCCCGGACTATACCAGGAGGAGGCACCGGGGAGAATGAGTAAAGGAGCAGACCGGCCGCACCGGCGAGAAATAAGTCATAAGGGGCAGATCGATATAGAGGGAGATGGGGCGAGAAAAATCGTGACGGAAAACAGACCGACGGGAAGCTGCGGAGGGAAATGAGAGGGGAGAACCGCGAAAAACGGATACAGGCGTGCGGAGGCGCAGGGATGGGAGCCCGGAGTACCGGAGTGAGTGCATAAGAGGCAGCGAACGAGCGAGCGAGAGAGAGAGAAAGGGAGAGATCCGGTTCGTTAAAACTTTTAACTCATTCCCTTAGAAATTCATGGAGCCGTCGGCTTATAGCAGAGGCCGCGGCGGCGGTGGATCCAGCGCAGCCGGGGTAGTACAAATATTTAATCCCCCGGAAAGTGCGACGCTTAAGAAGTCCAAATTGCAGGAAAGAACGGCCCGCCGCCACTTCCGCGAACGTGGGGATGGGCAAACTTCGGAGCGGGGCGCACGCGAGCCAAGATCGAACGCTCCACGCACGCACTGCGTTGCGCGCGTATAAGTATAGCACCGGCTTCTCCTAATTCCGCGGCTCCTTTGCTCTGTGCTCCCGGCCCTTTTCCCCCTTTTTTTTAGAAACTCGACACTCGACACCTATCCGCGAGTTTTCGAGGAAGAAGGCTGCTGATTGTTTTGATTGGAGCGGGAAAACGACGGGGGAGGTTCAATGCTCGCGTATACGCGGTTCTAAACGTATTCGTGATAATTTAATAATATTTTCGTATTAATTAATATTTTTTGTTCGTGAAAATTGACATATTATGTGTGTTATATTATATAAATTTTAAAATACTCGAAAGTTATCACTTAAGTATGTTCCTATCCCTAGAGATTTCCTTACATAATTTTGATGAAATTTAAAATTTTATGGTAGCTATATTTATAAGGAAAAATCACTATTATTTTTTCATAATTTTTCGGTTGGGTAGAAAAAAAGTTTTTCTTATAGCTGTACGAAGTATAATGAAGATCGGCAGAAATTATCAGGTATAATTATCCAAATTCTGTGGAATATTCCGTAAGCATTCTCAAACTCAATTTACGTTACTTTGAAAATATCGATTGAGTACTAATAAGAATTTAAAAAATACTAATTTTGATAGATAAACGGAAACATGCATTAAAAAGTAAAAAATGAAAAGAAGGTTGGTCATCAAATTTTCTTTTTGCTCCTAGCATCCTATTATCCAAGTGTGTTAAAATTATTTATTTTGATTGTTACAGCATGCTTACAGCAAACCATTGGATTTAAGTAGCACGGATTAGTTATGTTTTTTAAAAAGTATATAGCAGAAATAAATCCTATTAAAAATATTTTTCGTATTCTGTATTTTAGATAACGGTGGGCATAGAACTGCCGAGTGTCAATTTTATTGTAATATACAAAAAAGAAACATACAATTGTGCGTTAATACTTTATTTATTTCTTGGGTGTTATTCGATTTTGACATAAGAAATATGTTACTTTTTTCAACCGTGTCTTTACACAAAGTTAAATGGAGCCGCCCGATAAATATTTGTTTTGCGGGCACAGTGGAGCTGAATTTGGCGGGTAGATTTTTCCAGTGGCGCGCGGAAGTACAATGTAAACGAGCTGCATGATGTGCGAACATAAATTTTATAACTTCCTTCAATGACTTCCATGGAGGCGATAAATCAGGAAACTCGTTTGGGACTCTTTCTGACTCTCTTTCTTTTTTTATGTGTTCGTGTCTAGGAGAACAAAATAGCTTTGAATCGGTTGATTTTTAAATGAGACGGCAACGGCGGGACACTTTATTTTCCTTTAATAGTGCCCGTTACGTAGCAACTGGCGGAGGGGCCATATTTATGAAATCATCGCATTAACATTTTCCGTATCCTAGAGTAAACGTTAAGTAGGATTCGCATTAAAAGTTAAACACATTCAAGTAAAGTTGCCCGAGTGCGGTAGTAAAATACATCCGCATACATTTGTCTGACTCTTTAACTTTTTCTACTTAATGCACGTGCTCATTCGTATCCATTGTATTTCGCGAACGTTCACCGCAACTTTAAAGGAGGAGCTTTTCTCATTTTTTTTCTCTTCCACTAATATAATTGCAGCGCGGCTTGAGTGGCCCAGTCGTTTCGCGGTAAAAGGGATACAGGCACAGTTTTGATTTCTAGAAAAATATTTGTACATATGTACGTCCAGAGTGATAGATGAACCTGTGTAAATTAAAATCCGCGGAATACTTCATTTTTTTGCAAGAAAACTATTTTGTTTGCTTGTAGTTTCAATTTTCACTTACTTTTAAAAAATTTACTCATATTTCTCTTCTCATACTGTACAAAGCGAAATTGAAATATTTCACCTCCGTTCAAAATAAGAAAAATTTTAATGTTGAAATATTGAAATAACAATATTCTCTCTCGAATTTCTTCAAGCTATCAAATCTAATATAAAATATCATATATCATTTATTTAGATAAAGTTTTTAAAAACATATTGTTTTATAAAAAAAATGGATACAAAATGTTTTATACGTTCGATGTTGTAAAATACACATTTTACAAAATAAAAAAATGATTATATAATTAATTAAAGAATCTTATACATACGAAATTAGAATATAAGCCCATCTGCAGAAGGCGTTACTTTCTTCTTAAAATTATATTTGTATAAAGGGTTACGAGCTAATTAGAATTCTATTTTAAATTGTATAGCGGCGTAACTGTTTTTAGACTGTATAAATTTTAATTTTCTTTAAATCTAAGTAATTTTCTTTTTCGCACTTTCTTTTGTGTTAAAATTTTTGCGAACCAACAAAAGCCTTCAAATTTAAAACGTAAAATTAAAATCGCTCTAAAAATTTAAGAAAAAAAAACCTTTCTAAATTGCAAAAGTGTTTCACGTCGAAAAAGAGAAACAACCGCAAGAGAATTGAATATATACCATCTTGGCGACAGGAGCCCGCGAGTCGTAACCAAAGCGCGCCCGAGCCTTTATCGGGAATCATTGGGTGGGCCTCTCGCGTACGCTGGCGGCTCTTATCGTCGGGCGTGCTATTTGAAATTTAGAATCTCTAAAAGTATTTCCCGATGGAGGGAGCAGCGCGCCCGATTGCCATCGTAAAATATCCCCCACGGTCGTCCTTTGAATTACCCCGAACTGCAGGGAATAGCATTCCGATGTTAGCCCGCGAATCGGATCATTCACGGGCAGAACTGACTGCGCCCCCCGCACCTGGGCGCATTGTTCGTCGCGATAATAATTTTCAGCGCGGCAAGCCTTCGTCATTCAAAATGATAATTTCACCGCGATAATTTAATGTTTAGTTTATATATCGCGAGCGTATCAAAGCCCACCGCGCGGATCTAGCCTAATTCACCCATTTATACGCGGTCCTTGGTGTAAATTGCACAAGCTGCCGCGTGAATTACCTTATTCAAGTGTTTCGTTAAACTGATTTAATTGGGCACCTTCGATTTTTCGTCAGTTTAATAATTTGGAAATTAATTATAAAGTAATTGTATAGATTTCGATACAAGTATACATAGGGGAAGGACGGGCAAGACGGACACCTTAAGGAAAAGCAGATAAAAAAATAAATTAAATAATAACAAATAAATAA
>JAWWEN010054509.1:0-37683 GCA_035582955.1 Sycophila texana | reverse complement strand
CGGGGTTAGCGATTTAAACTTTTTAAATCGATTTAATTGCGATTTAAATCGTTTAAATCGCGTAAGCAGCCCCTCGCTTTATCCCGCTGATTTGTCTCACTTTTCGACGCCTCGAGTGTTTATATACCCTACGATATATCCCAGTCCGTGGCAAAAATCGAGAGGGAATACTCAACGGCATTTCTGTACACTGCACGGAAAAAAATAAAAAGCTTTAGTTGTTACTGTTTCGCACTTATAAAAGCTACTGAATAAAAAATAAGTAAGAGTGTCAGTGTAAAAACAGTGAAATTAACTTTTCTAACGGTAATACTAACAATATTTATATAAAAAGTAGAGATTATTATATCAAAAAGTAAATTAAATCTCCTTTTTTAAAAAGTAGAATCTACTCTTTTGTAAAGACTAGACGCTGCATACACTTTAAAGTCATTTTAACGTTTCAAAACACAATGTACATGTTACATTATTGAAAAATCAATTCTACAATTAATTACACCTTTTTATAGTTATTTTTCCAGATTCTTAAAAAAGTCAAATTAACTTGTCATTTTACAACTAAATGTACTGCGTTAACAGTATAGAATCTCTACTATGTCGTTTTTTCCGCGATAAGCAAATAATATGCGTCTTCAGTTATTTCGCTTAATTGGTGGTGCTCTGTTTTTTAGCCTCGATTTTCTCTCATTCGAGCGGTAAGCGAAAGCTCCCCTTCGACTGTGACAAAAAAAAAAGCAGAGAAGAAGGGCGCAGGTTCGATTCACGCCGGTGTAAGTAAACGAAGGTGAAAGGATCCCAATAGAAAAACATGCAAATCGCATGTAAAGCCGCGGAAAGCGCCGGGCGAGAAGTTGCTCGCCGGTGAAACACGCTCGCTCTTTCCATCAATCGCGAGGAAAAAAAAAAAAAAAAAAACGACGAGAAGGGAGCGATCGCCGAGGACGAGAGAGACCTGATAAATCTCGCTATTTGACCTCGCTTATCCTTCCCCCCTGCCCCTCGCACTGTTTTTTTCTCTCGTTTTACTTGTGAGAGCGGAATTTCTTTCTTTTTCTGGTTTTATTGTCTCGACGTTATGTGCACGATGACTCCTTGTACTTTAATGGTGCTAATTGAATGGACCTTTTTGTAAGGGTAAATTTGGCTTGTAATTTATTCCTTTGATTCGGAGTTGTGAGTGCTGATCAATTCCTGCGCTTTTAATTACTTGATTTGCTTGATGTTTAATTGTTTTATGAAATGAAGTTTTTTTTTATCTTTCGTGATGAAGGGCTATTTCGAAAAATAAATTGGTATACGCGGAGAAAAATGGTGTATTACAGACTACTACAGTATCTATCAAAGGATAAATTTTTAAAATAAAAAGAATTACGATAGTGGATAGTAAATTTGAAAATACTTAAGTTAAATTTTACTACAGTTATATAAATATAGTAAATGTATATTATATTTATAGTAAAATTTAATATAACTGTATAGTAATTTAACTATTAAATATTTTATAAATAATAAATAGTATAAATTGGTGGTAAATTTTACTACAAATATAGTAAAATTTACTACCAGTTATACTACTTTTTTTTTAGTTTCTGAGTTTGTCCTATAGCTTGATTTAGTAAAGACTACATAGTAATTTTTAATGCAACGTTTTTCTGCGTGTACACCTGAAACTTTAATTGTTTAATTATAAGTAATATAGTGATAATTGCGGGCAATTTTCATCCGCGTTTACCTTATTAAAGTAGATATCAAGACACTTTCATAATTTTCTCGTGCAAAGATAGCGGCTTATTCAATTTTTATTACCCCCTAATTTTGGAGATTACCCATGTGTAGGTCAATAAATTATTTTATTACGCTATAAGTATGAAGAATAATGGAGTTTCTATTACTGATATCGGAGGGAGAGTGGAAAATCAATACAGGACACAAAAAGCGAACCTGCCATTCTCGCTCTCTTTTCGCGTCATTTTTCTCTCCTCTTTCACGCTTCCCCCTCGCTGCAGTGCGATTCTCCACGCCACGTTAAATTAAGTTCGCATCACCTCGCACTCATTTTCATTTTCACCCAATTCACCGAGTCTTATTTTAAGAGCATCCGAATTCTGTGCGCCTACGTCACGTTAAAAAAAAATTGTTTAAATTAATAATCAAAGTCGTAATATAATCATTACCAATAGAGTAGAATAGAATATGTAATTTGTATAATATTCATTGTCATTACAATTTACAAAAATATAAAAATAACATATCTTTGTATAAATAAACAAAACAATGTAAGCTACAAAAACAGTCATGTAATACCGACTCAAACATACAACTCATTATACCAAATAAATTAAAAATTATAAGAAACAATGAGTTAGTAATTAAGAATTAAACTTAAAAACTGGATAGCTAAAGATAGATAAATAATCCTTAAAAATATATCACATCTTGAAAATGTACTATTTCTCTGTTTAATATTAAAATTTTAAGAAACTATTTTATACTAATTTTGTAATTTATGAATGAAAAAAAAATTTGTACTTTAGTAAGTTTGTAAGTTTGAAAGTTATACTGATATCACCAGATCTATATGTTCAGGTAATATAATATATTATTTTTTTCTAGTTAAATAAATAAATAAATAAATAAGAAAATAGAAATTTTTACTCTATTAATATCACAGTATTCTGTGAAAAATAATCTACTGAAGGACTGCTTTATTTATTTATTTTATTTATTAAAACTTCCTACAAGAATATCGTTCTTTCCTGAATGAATTGGTGACTGAAAGAAGGGTACTTTAATCAACCGGCGCATATAAGAATCCGCGCATTTACTTTCGAAAAAAAAAATCAGTGTCACGTACGATGAGCGAAAATTTATTTCAACCGGGTGTACGTTCCAGCGAGTGGTGTGGTGTGATGAGGAAAAAATTGTCGAAGGAGCTAAGGCACGAACTTTTTTACTCCTCCCTTCTTCCCCCACCCCCGACTTGCCAATCTATTTTCAGGCCGCACAGCGTGACTCGCTCTCCTCGGCTCTCGTCGACATAATGATTTCACATTCACCACGTCGACCAACTTGTCACTAATATTACAGTTCCACTACTTAAATCGTGAAATGTCGTAATAAAGTTTAAGTTACTATTGTAATAAAATAGTAGAAGTAGTAGTTTTGGTACTTATCTCTTTAAATATGAAAATGTGAAATTCACTTGGAATATGTGAATAGTAAAGTTTTTTTATGTCAAATGTCGTGCACTGATTTAATATGTGGGCGAATTTTCATATTCAAAATGTCACTTTCACATTTTCACAAGTGAATTTTCACATTTTCAGATTATAGGGTAACTCCCGATTTGTTATTCTAATATATTCACAACAATTAAATCGTGAAATATCGTGATATAGCTATTATTGTAATAGAATAGTAGAAGTAATTTGGTATTAATTAAGTCGCATTAAGAAGATGTTTTTTACTTCGCAATTATTCAATTGACAGGTATTTTTGCGATGAGTCAGAAACGAGTTTTATGCTATTGTTTATAAAATACACGCCGAACTGTTTTTTTTATTTAAGTTAAATTTTCTTATGCATATAACGCGCAGGTTGAATATTTATGCAACTTTAAAGTACGAAACTTTTGAAATTGTAAAATTGTATCGTTAATTGCTCTTTGTTACCTGCCAGCGTGAGTTAATATTTATTTGCAAGAGATTTATGTAAACGAATAATATTCATTTATAAATAATAATATTATTATGTAAATAATAATATTCCGAGTATAGTTAATTTCAAAATTATTGAAAAAAATTTAAAGCTGCGCAAATAATGTCTCCGTTTGCTCAAGCTCCTTTTTCGATGTTCAACTCGATAATTTAAGCAACTTTATGCGCAGCTTTTGCAAGTATGATTCGTTCTAATATGAATGCATTAAAAGGTATATGCGTAGACACAATATAACTACAACATGAATTATTATTTTATTTTATTTTATTTTATTTAGTAAAAAAAGAAATTCCCTATGGTAAAACAACGAATCTTATATAAAGTTTATTGTATTTTTTATTTAGTTATCCCATGAAAAGTCTAAAAATAAAATTTACCAATCATAGAAAGACCAGCCTGGCCGAGAGTAGTGGGTGAGTATTACGGATGCGGATATAAGCACGATGACACTCTTAATCTGTTCCAGTGGCGAGTGCGTAACGCGCGATGGATTGTCATCGAGACCGATAGCGTCGCACGGCGTCATTACGGCGATCGCCGCATCGATGCGTACTCATATACACATACATACACACATACACACATATACAGATACATGCACACATGCATACACACATATACAGATACATACACACATATATAGATACATATATGTATGTATATGTATGTATATCTATAGATGCGCGGTGCGTGCAATACGCGACCGGACAAAGAAGGAAGGAGAGATATCCATTCTCGCAGGTGCGCGGTCATCGTAAATTCCTACTCCCCCTCCCTGTAGGGTACGCACACTGCACTCTCGCGATGTCAACGTTTCTCTTTTTTTTTATCTATATATTTTTTTTTTTGTTAGAGGAATTGCGTCCGTGAGTTTCGCGCGTAAATCGCTTTGTTCGTTTAAACAATATGAATATTTGTACTTTGCTTGTATAGACGAGATGCGCCTTTGATTTATGGCCGTGCGCTAATAAATATCCGCGTATTGTGTCTCTTTTATTCGTTTTTTTTTTTTTTTTTTTTTTTTATTTCAATATCGCGCGCTTCGGCGTGTGAATTGGAGATTTTTCTCGATTGATGATCTTTGATTTTATTTCATTTATTCGTTTTCTTTTATTCCTGGCTATAGTTTGTTAATTGTGAATTTCGCGTAGAAATGAGTTAAATGAACGAGAATGTAGGATATTTATTTTAGTCGAGGTGTCCGGTGTCAAATTACTCGTTAAACGAACTTTACGAGTTTGAATCGCGGCGTTACTCGCGCGCGCGCGACGATAAAAAAAAAACAAAGAGTTTATTACAAAGTTCGTAATATATATAAGTACTTAATTTTAAAAATATTTTAACAACGCCGTAAATTAGCGGCTCATTAAAATTGAGCGTTTAATGCGCTTTTGAATTTTCTTACATGACATCAAAGCTTTATTTTTAAAAGCTGACATTACATTCTCAAACGATGATGTCAGCCACGATGCAGGCGACGTCGCATCTCGTACGTACGTATACGAAACCCGACAGCCTACTTAAAATAAAATGTGTATTAAATAAAGCGACCACCCGAAACACCCAAACGACAGAAAGCTCCCCGCCCAAAATTTCGTAGCTTTCTAACATTTCATTTGACAAAACAGCGCCGAAAACCTCATTAATCACGCGCAAAGCGTTAAACAAATCGCGGGCAACTGATGCGCAAATAAAAAGAATGATTCAAGAGAAAATCATCAATTTTCTCATGTTGTTCCTCACAAGTAAATATTTATAAACGCAGTTAATACACGATTTCTTCTTATGTCATGCCTCACTTACAACAAATATAATCCATTTCTTAACTGCTAATTCTTAATCATTTGGTGAGATTTCAAGTCACATCCATTACCTATTAAGATAGTTGCTGAAAATTTAAAAAGTTTTCACAGAACAATAGAAAAAATTAGGCGTATTCCTTATGATTCAAAGAATTTTTTAGTATTTTTTTTTAATAAAGATCGCCGATGAAATTTTCAGGATAAAAATGATTGAAAATATCGTGTTATACACATGCGCAAATGGCAGTAAATTAATTGGGACCAAAAATAGTATAATTATAATGTAATTTATGCCTTACTTTAAATATTAGCCAATAAAACAAATAAAGAAGGTAGTTACTGATAAAAAAATCCTCTTTCTATAGTGATTCTAAAAAATATGTACCAATCAGTCGAGCTTTTTAAAAAGCTCTTGATTATCATAAATAAGAAAATTAATTATTTCAGAATTTTCGAGATAAAATTAATTTTATGATAGTTGACTGATAGCTGACTGATAGCTGACTGATAGCTGACTGATAGCTGACTGACATTTTCAAAAACAACGTTAATCAAACGAAAGCTTTTTTGGTATTCATTTTTTATAACTTATGATTGCTCACTTCATTGACTCCAAAGTTGCTACAGAACAACCTTTGTCAGGAAGGATTCTTTTTATCTGCGTATAGTCTCTCGACTCCTAAATAAAAGAGTGAAATTTCACTCTTTCACATTGAATTTCGCTCTTTTATATTTAGAGAGATAGCAAGTGGGGGAGGGCAAGCCAAAAACGCAAATAGCCCGCGAGGATTTAAAAAATCGGCCGAGCAAAGACAATGAGCGGTGCGCATTATAATGAAACCAGTACTCGGCGACCAGAGGGGGTAGGAGAGAAAGCGAGAGGAAGGGAGAAAGAAGGAGAGTATATATACGCGGAAGAGAGGAAAACGCACGCCCACGCGCGGCGGCGCGTATTAAAGCTCCGGCACATTGGGCGATAACTCGCCGCGCGGCCGACGACGGCGCGGCGAATATGCGCGGCAGTCGATAATAATTATCGATAGCCACGCCGAAATTACGAGGGCGGGGAGTGCGAGGGGACCTCTGACTTGCCACTTCCCCTTCCCACCCCCCTTTTATGCAGGAATCGCCCAATGGAGTTTGACCGCGTAAATATTGCGGGATTCGCGATTTCGGCGTGCTTTGGTAATTTTGAGAGTCGCTTTTGTTTTTGGACAATAATCTTTTTTTTTTCGGGGGAATGGGATATTTTTTTCCTCTTTGATTTGCGAGTGTTGACTTTGATTTGCTGTGATGCTGTGCTTTTTTTGGGAGGAAAATTACCCGTTGTTATTGCGGATTCGAGAATTTGCTTTCTGCTGTTTAAGCTTGAAATCGTTAGTATTCGTTTGACGAAATAATTGTGTATTGGTTTTGATTACCGTTCCTTTAGAAAATTAAATATAAAAAAATAATATATATAATTACTTAACTGATGAATTTTTGAATAATTAATTTACACCTGAATAAAATTTGATATAAAAGAAGAAATAATTTATTTTATAATATAACAATCGTTTAATGTATAATTCATTTTTAATAATTATTCGTTAAAAAAAAAAAATGAAATAATAACATAATAAAATAAAAAAACGAATTAAAAATCTAGAAATAAACAACATCTTCTCAAATTTTGCGAATTCAATTTTTTACACATATAGCAACTCGAGAGTCTAACGCGAATGACATGCAACTAATGACGCGAAGCTATTATTATCTCGGGTTTATCACAACGCGATAACACCTAATGCCTCTAATACATTGGCGCTGGATAGTGTCGGAACGTAAAGGGGAAAAAAGAAAAGAAAAAAAAACGCCGCGGAACGCGGAGAAACATTGTGGAAAGAAAAAAAAATCTCGCGCGGAGTAACGCAGGGTAGTGCGCCGTTACGACGCATCAATGGACCGCGTTTTATCTGACGTATCCGATTTTTATTGTTATCATTGTAAGTATGATGCCTGGCCGAAGACAAAGACGCGCTTCTGAATGCCCGCAGTGGCCAACGTCACTTTTTTTTTTATACGTTTAAAAAAAAAATAAATGTTTTTTGTAAATATGTTTCGTTTTTTTGTGTAAATTACAGATTCGATTTCAAAAGAATGATTTTATACGCGTCTACGGATGAAAATTCGATTTATTTCGTTATTATGATTTGTAATGTTAACAAACAAAGGAAAAAAATAATTACAATTGTTTTAAAATTATGTACATGTCACTTGACTTTGAAAAGAAAAACAATAATATTTTTTTTTTTAACGTACACAATTTAAAAAAAAATGTTAATTATCTTTTGTTTTGTTTGTTAATATTACAGATGAAATCGTAATAACAAAATAAATCGAATTTTCATCCGTAGACGCGTACAGAATCATTCTTTTGAAATCCAATTCTTTTGTAATTTACTGGCTTTATCCAGGACATTCGGTATGTAAGTTTCTTTTTGCTCGGCAAAATACGGGCGTGGAAACCTATAGAAGTTGGTCGGATCTTTTTTCCTTCTGTTGCTTTGTTCTATAACACAAGCACACAAGTAATAAAGTAAGTGTATACGCCTGCGCGTTTCACGCCTGGAATCGACCAAATTCAATCAAATACATAATACACTGCTTAATTGATGTTTTAACATTAATTAATAATTTAAAATGATTTTTGCGTTGATATACACGTGGAAACTTGAAACTTAATAAAACATGGAAATCCCAATTATGTTATTTCAATGGAAATTAATAATTCACGAATTTCAAAATTACACGTTACTATGAGAATAAAATATATAAAAATAATAGTATAAATGATATCGTTATTCCAAATAAACGAAAAATGTATTTTTATCGTGCATCGAAAATAAAGTACTATTCTTAAAAATCAATCAAGTCTTATTAAATAAAATTAATATTACTCAATATATAATTTTATATATTTGAAAACTAATCATTTGTTTATCGAATTTTTTGGACTCTTTTGTATCTTATTTAAAAAAAATTCGAATATTTCGTAACAAAGTCTGCATAAATTTCAAGCATCTAAATATGGCGTCGGTCAGGTTAAACTCGTGACGCAATCTCTTGGAGCACGAACAAGCAATGTCATATTTAAATTATCGAAATGATTCGTTTTAAGGTCAACTGGAAGGAGAAAGACATACGTAAATCATATGTGAGAATTTTTCGTTATCACAAAAAAAAAAAAAAAAAAAAAAAAATTAATTATTTTTTTTATCACCTAAAGTACGTCGAACGTAAACACAACACACACCAATTTTTTGTTCACATTCACATTTATGTATATACCGTACCGTTGCTTTCGCTTCGATATAGATTTAATCGAAAAATCCCAATGAAAGAAATAAACCCAAAAATTTTCCAATAATCGATAATTGACCATCAAGACTAACTCTATTCAATTACCTTCGTATAACGCGAGTAAAAATTAATCCTGCGATTTACGACGAAACACCAGAATAAACTGCTTAAACACGAGACAATATCAATTGTTTTTTAATCAGGCTCGTTTACTCGGAGCACATGAAATCTCGCAACCTCGATTAAAAAAAAAACAAAAAAAAAAATTATAGTTACGTAATAGACAGCGTATATAGCGAAAACCGTTGAAAAATTACAGTATTACTTTTGCCGCTCGATTTCCTGCTCATTCAATTTTGCGCTCACGTCCGTCCATTTTCGCGGGAGTAAGCGAGTCGCGCGTAGGCGTCTATACTTTCTTTTCCGCTATTATCTCCTGCATCGTCTCGTCTCGTTTCTCCCCTCACTCGCTCTCTCTTTCTTTCTCTCGCTATCCGCGCGTCTGTCTCGCTTCTCTCCTCCGGGCCTGGGCTTTGTTACGAAACGCCGGGGAGCATCGGCGCGCGCGGGGCTTGTTTGCGTCATGATTTGCACCTTTTGTCACCGAGAGTCGCGGCACTCTCGAGCGTCGACCTTCGCCCGTACGTGCGTTGCACCGTCGCTGATCGTTTGTACGCGCGATTAGCGCTCGTGTGAAAATTCATTTTTCGAGCGATCATCGTCGTGCCCGAAGATCGCTTCTCATTAGGATTTATTAGAATTCTGACTTTAAAGTAACTGGGATTTAAAGTTTTTTTTGTTCTTTTTTCGTGAGTGATAACGTTTTTCTTTTTTATTTGACGTAGAATGTTTTTTTGATGATGCATTGATTCTATATCATTCATTTTTTGTTTGATGTTAGGATGAAGGTTTTTCGATGAATAATGAGTTTCGCTCATATTTTTGAAGTTACTGTATCGATTACACTTTTTAAAGTTCGTAAATGTTACTCTAATTAGACAATTTAAAAATGTAATGATTTTATTGATTAATCGATCAATGAAATCTAACAAACTTAAATTTCTTTGATTATTAAAATTTAAATATTAAATAGACATCAACACGTTTTGAATTTTGGCGCCAGTTAACAGAAGACTTATTCTTTAACCAACGCAGTCCAGTATTTTAAGAGAGGCTAATTAGTTTCGATTGTATGGAAGAATAATTATCTGTGAAACTGTCAATACCTTTAATGTATGGTAAAGAGTCTGACGAAAATTTGATAATATTGTAAATTATTTTTAATTATTTTTAATAAAATTGCGGTACTTGAAAAGGGCAACGAACTTGTTGTCGAAACCTCCTACAAGATAATTAAAATTATAACTCATTATTCATTGAAAAATTACCCTCGCATAATGTAAATTTTCTTTTATTTGAATTGCTATGGTGAGAATTATATTATATAATCTTCTCGACTTAATAATTTAGAATTAGATTTAGAGAATTAGAATTAGAGAATTATATTATAGAATCTTTTCGACTTAATAATTTTTACGGCTGAAATAATTAATTTAAATGTAATAGAGTGTTTTAAAAGAAGCTTGAAAACTACCTTATAAATATTAAAGAAACTTCTGAAAAAAAGTTTGTTTTTTTTTTAGAAAATACAAATTAGACCTGTTGTAACTTCACGGCGCTTCTTTAAATTTTAGCCTACAAAAAAAAACACCGTAAAGCACTTGCTTCGTTACGAAAGCGATTTTGAAATACGTCTATTAAAAATCAACTTCATCGCGTGTCCAAACACAAATTACCATCTAATCGAATCTCCCATCAAAATCAGTGTCCGCGAATTCGAAGTATTTTCATTAAAAAATTATACAATAAATCAATCAAAATTAATCCAATTATCCTACAAAAAAAAAGTGTGCTTTTTTTCGCGCAATTTCGATAATCCCTCTCCTCACAATACTGAACTTTCCAAACCTCAACTCCCCTGAAAAATAAAATAACAAACGATTTAAAAAAAAAAAGGGAGTTTACTCCAAAAGACAATTAATCCAATCGAATCTCCCATCAAAGTCAACGATCCGCGTATTCATTTCAGTAAATTTTCATAAAAATAAACTACACAATAAATCAATCATAACTAATAAAAAAAATTCGCTCTTTTTCTCGCGCTATAATTCCGATTGCACTTAACAAACCTCAAACCCCTCCGAAAAAAAAGCAACAATCGCTTTACAAAAAAAAAGGGGGGGAGGAGTTCACGAGGCACGAACTCCATACTCCGATCGTATAGAAAGAGACAATTAAACGCGCGATAAGCGCTCAGTCGTGATCTCTCGGGTGCTCGTCGATAAAAGCGCGATGGGCCTCGAAAAATCGCCCCCACATAGCGGGGGGCGCGCTGCACAGGCGCTAACGACCGAAAGAAAAGGTCGCGGCTTTTCGGAGCGAAATATATATAGACGCGCGGCAAAGGGGTGAAATGGCTACCAGGTAGGGGTGTGCACACGCGCCGGCTATCGACCAGGCGCACGGCGGACTGTGTCCGACCTGTATATGAGAAAATACAGCGGCTAAGGCGGCCGTATAACCGACGCGCGGCCGCTTAATTAAGTTAATACCGGCTGATTAATGCGCCCGCGAGATTGCCCGCGGCAACGACGCCGAATTCCTGATCGCGCGATCCACACCGCCCCTCTCGCAAGGCCCTGCGTGCTATTTGCTCATTCGAGATTTTGCTTTCAGGATGTATTCACTTTCGTCGGTCTATTGGTTTTTGGATCATTTCTAATGATTGTGAATTTTTTCGATGTAATTTGAATGGTTTTTTTTTTTAAAGTTATCGTTTTGTTATTTTATAGGGTTATTATTGTTTCGTGGTTTCTAAAGAAAATTATGAGGCATTACTGATTTTTAAAAAAAGCCATACATTTAAATCATTTATATAGACCGATTATTCTGATTAAGATAGTTTTGACTGTGATATCATTAAAGTGCAATATAAAGTTGAAATGGCTACTATTTTTCAACTTATAAACATTTTTTATAACAATATTTTACTTTCTTACGTTATTTTATATAGAAAGATTATAAATTTACCCTTTTGTAAATACTGTAATTTACGATAAACCATCTATTTTATTTTATAATATTACAATATAAAAGATATAACTACAATTTATACTATTTACTTAAAAAGCCTAAATTACAAGTCTAAGTCTAAAAAGTAAAATTATTTCTATATGATATATTCTTAAAAATTAATCGTATTATATTATGTAGGCTTGAATACAATATCATTAATTATTTATTTCCATATTCTTTTATATATTAATAAAATGTTTGTCTACAATAAAGTACAGCTCTTTTTTCAGAATTGTGAAATGTGCTAATCTTCATTAGATACGTTGATTTGCAGTAATGAATAGAATACAGCATAGAATAACAGTTTTAGATTAAATCGAAAAAAATCAATTAGATATTAAAATAAACTAAACTATTTACAAGATTCATTGGTAAGGTATATGTATACATTCCATAGAAGAGTAGAATATAAAATCTAATAGCCATTTAGAAATAAAAATTTTTTTACCGCTTATGCATTATTGGATTGGAAGTTTATTTCCAAAGATATTCAAGTCAATTGCATTTATTATTGTTTAAAAACCGGTTCCTGTGTTTACATCAATGAGTCAATATACAATTTACACTGTAAATAGCATTTATTACCGCGTCAAAACGAGTCAACCATTAATTTTATGAAAAAATAAATGAATTTATAATTTAAAAAAATCCTATTTCACCGTCTGACCACTGCCTGCCATTAACTACTGGCGCGCGTGGAGCATCATTCAATTACGCACTCTTAATGAAATTCCAGAAAGAGCTTACAACTTCCACCGAACTTTTAACGGTATAACAATATTGATGGAAATCTTATGAGTCTTATCCCAAAGAAAAGAGATATAGTAAGCGAAAAAAAAAATTTCCCTCAAGTTCAAGATCCTATCCCGTTATCGGGCGGCAGCCCAGGCGTTGATTCAAGAGAAAGAGAGAGAAAGAAAAGTGGGCATTTCAATTAATCCGAACGCACGTACATAAACAACGTGCGCAGTACCCGAGCAATTCGAGACTTTCGCGTACGATTTCACTCGCCTCGCGTTACCACCAGTAGGCAATTCACCGACGCGAGGCAAAACGGTATCGCGTCACGCGATAATACCTCCGAAGTCACCTTTTTTTTTCTCTCGCGACTGTTATATATAGCCGAGTGTATCTGTATCGCGACTTCGCCATCGGAAAAATGTTAAGTCGACGGCTACGGTCGAGCGTTAAATTGTGAGTAAATTGATTCGTCAAGTTCGCTTCCTTTGAATTTATTACTATTTACGAAGATCAGAGCAAGTTGAATTGAAATGTCATAATTTTATTTTGTATTTTTTTTTTAATTTCACGTTTAATCGTTTGTTTATGTTACGGTAGTGTTTTGTGAATGCATAGTGATAGAAATAAATGTCTAGTAAAAATTACTATACTTTTTGGGAAAATGGTAACAGACTGACTTTCTGAAAAATATTATCAGACTTTATAGTAAAATTCATCAAACGGTGTTGTAAGTTTTATTTAAAGAACGCAGTAATTTTTTTCAGAATATCAGTCTGCAACTACTTTTTCAGACAGCAAAGTAATTTTATTTCTCTTGGTGCAACAAAAAATAATATGATTACAATTATAATTTAAATAATGTTATTATCACTGAAAAAAGTTTGTAGATCTAATTAAATTCTCCTTACAAAACCATATGTAGTTTAGTTAAATAAACATTTAATTGAATCAACCAAATTTTTAGTTAAATTGGCAACATATTAGATTATATAACTAAAAATTTTGTTATATTTAGTTAATTAAATCAATAAAATAATTTTGTAAGGAGGATTCAACAAAATTTTTAGTTGGATCTCCAAAAAAGTTTTTTTTTCCAGTTTATACGCGGTGAAAAATGTTGAATTTAAAATTACTATACTATTTACTAAAGCAAGGGAAAACTCGTAAAATCAAAACAATTACTATAATGGCTATAGTAAATTTAAAAATATTTAAATGAATTTATAATACAATTATATTAAACTTTACTACATTTATTGTAAAATTTTCTAGTAATTATAACATTTTTTTTTTTTAATTTTCGAATTTTTCCTTAGTTTAGTAAAGACTATAGTAAATAACGTAACATTTTTCTGCGTGTATATTAATTTGTAGAATATATGTCCTCTTTATAAGTAAACGAAATAAAATAAAATAGCAAAGTTACTGAAGAATAAGTTTACGTAATTGAAAATATGGTATAAGGAAACATTATTTGCGTTCATTGATATTAAGTATGCGGGGGGCGCTTCCATTTAAACAGGTCACATTGGCTCCGAACTTAAAAGAGATCCAATTGGCTTTTATTGCGAGTTATCTCGGCTGCACTAAATCCACTGGGACTAGATTGGCGCGCGCTGCGTGGAAAATTGCTAGGAGCAAAATAACGACGAAATTAAAGGGTTGCTGATATTTCTTTTTGTTTACATTACATAATGCTACATCGCACGAGGTTTTAAAGGTCCATAAATATCTGTAAACCACTTTGTCTTTCTTTTTTTTTTAAGCTGCATGATTTTTATTACTATTCTTTTTTTTTTATCAAAAAAGAACGTAAATTTATTATCAATAATAAAATTGTACGTAAATCACATTTATTTTACAAATATCTCACGAATATATCGTACTTTTACTCCATGATTTCGCATGCAGGAAGTGTGTTTATGTGTTTCTTTTCGCGTAAAATGGCTATAAGTCGAGATATTCACTTTCGTTTGACTTTCTAAATTTTCTTATGTTTAAAGTGTTCTAATAGGGCTTAAAATATTCCGCGAGGAAGGCATTTAACTTTCCTCGGCCGAGCACGTCGGCGATTTTTATTCCTCGCCGATATCAATGTTTTTTTATCCCCATCCAATTACGCAACCTACTTTGCAAAATAAATTACGCAATTTATAGATTTGGGAAATTTCAAATTACTTCGCTATTTAGCATCCCTACTCTGTAACTAATTTAAAACGGATCACTCTGCGTTATTTGTTTGGCCAACTTTTCTGTAACGTAAAGTTAAAGTGTATCTATATATACGTACATAAATATATACACCACTGTGAAATATATATTCATAATTGGATTTTCCAAAGGAGATCTATCAACGAAAGTTTCGACGGGAGGCGCAACTTTCGAGACTAAATTAAACAAAGAGCAGTACGAAGTAAAAAAAAAAAAAAACATCACGAAAGAATGAAAAAAAGAAAGGAAAGGAAAAAAAAAACTATTCGTCTTAATATAATCCGTCGAGTTCGGTATCCTGCATTATAATTCTTCAAACAGCTCAGTTACCTCTCGCCCGCATAAATCAAGGGAAAAGGGGACCGGGACGGATTCTGTTCTCACTCTTGGCAAAGTAATTCGTGAATTATCAAAAGACGTCCCGTGAACCCAGATGCAGTTCGATCGCAGTTCGGATGGAAGGAAAATAAAGCGATAAAACGGAATGAAGAGTGAAGCAGCGCGAAGACGGATTTCTTTCTACCCTTTTTCTTTTTCTTTCTTCTTCTTTCTTTCTTTCTTTTTTTTTTAAAGAAATAAGAAAAAAGTAAAAAAAAAAATAGATCGGTACACGCGAACGGACAGTTGCACGATAAATGCGCTTCGATAGAAATACGAATACAATGTTGCGCCACGCTGACAGTTGAAGACCTTGTGACGTCGAGCAGCGCTGCGCGACTGCCACGGCGAAAGAAGTGGAATGAGCGTAAAAAGCCAGAGATGAGGAATTAAATGAAAAATTAGTTGCGCTCCGACTGAGGGGATCTTATCAGTCATGAAAAAATCGTAAAAAAATAATTACGGTGAATCGGGCTTTGATTAATGATCCGTTTTCCGGTATTACCGTGAAAATTTAATTTGCGAAATATATTTTCGAAATGTTTTCAAGCGCACTTGGCGCGCGGGAATTTCAGTGAAAAAAAAAAGAAAAAATAAGAAAAAAGAAGATTTAACTCTCTAAATGCATGCACAATTTGAGAGAAATCCAGAATTCTATTTTTCGCGCGCAAAAGCGGGCGAAAATAAATTTCGCTTTGACGCGACGCTATTTCTAAATTAATCTGAGAAATGATCCGAGAGCCATGGGGCGTTGAGAAATTTGCAGTGTATATTTAATATGCGACAAGTTTACACAAGATTTCACAATAATGAACGTGACATTAAGCTCGGTGTACACGTCATTAGCATTACTTTGCTGCAATTTATTAATGCACGTATAAAGCAGACTAAAAACTCTAGTTTCAACTTCAATAACATTGTTATGAATATAATAACTTTTTTTTTTTATATAAATCTTTTAATTAATTCTATTATTTCAATATTTTAAATTTGTATTAATTTTGTTTTCGTAAATTTACTTTATAATATTCTTTGTAATCTTATGAAGGGTAGCTTTTGTCCCTATAATATTGAATAAGTAAATACGTAAACCAATTAGAAATATTAAATAAAAAGGCTCTTTTTTAATATTAAATGAACGTGAGCTTAAAAACGTTATTGAAGGAAGCGTTACTAGCGTTTTATTAACATCTTTGTATGATTCAGCCGTTAATTCTTTTAATTTTAGTTAGAAAATGTAGTACAATGGATAAAAACTCGTAAATGTATAAAATAAAATAAAATAAAATAAAAAAATAAAATAAATAACAAGCAGTAATTGTTATATTTATACTTCGCGTATATTATTACATTTTACGATTAAAGTTTATCATATAAATTTTACGATTGTAGCTCACGGAACAAAGAAATGAAAAACAACAAACAATTATGTCAATTTTGATAAACCAGAACATTACATAAATATCGAGTAACAGTCAAACGCTAAAAAAAAAAAAACCAAATGACATGGCAAAATTGCATAACAAAGCCATTTTCCACTTTCGCGAGCGTAAAATAAACCCATAGCTCCTTGCCCGCTTTAACAAAAGAAGAAAAAAAATAGTAACGATTTGTTTGCATTACCGAAAATTGTTATATTCCAGATTTGAAAATTACCTAAAAACTCGAAAGCCGCAATATTTGAACGCTGAGACAGCAGGAAGCAGGAGGCGAAGGAGAAAGAGAAAAAAAAAGGTCGACCGCGTGCGTGCGAGGCCGTAAAAAAGGAGGCTGGCTCTTTGCGAAGGGTGGAGGGGGAGGGAGGGGGGGGGGAGGGGGCAAGGCGCTATTGAGACCAAGCAGATGGTCATTGAAATGGAGAAAAGCGTTTAAAGGCTCGCGACTGGTTTATGCCCGGCGTCGCCGCTCCGTTGTCCTCCGTAATTTAGCGGTAGCGAAGGTTTCCTCTCTCCCTCTCGCTCTCCTCGGCGGCGCGAGCGCGCCTTCCTCCTCCCTCTGACTCACGCTTTTTCTTGCGATCTATTTTCTGCCCGTTTCGTTTTTCCCTCCATCGCGAGCGCGCCAGTCCAGGCGGTAATTTATTTTTATTTACCGTCCTGTAATTTCGACGATTTTTTGCATGCGACTACTTTTTTTTTTTCTTTTTGCCTCTCGCGTGCATGTTTATGAGTGTGTGTATGGGAGTGCTTTATACTTTTGTTTTTCCGCGAGGTTTAACGAATTTCGTCGTCCTTATTTCGTGAAAATTTAATCGTTAAAAGAAAGACAATTTTCAATTGATATAGTTTCGTTTGATTTTTTTTTTTCTAATTTTTTATTGTATTTTTTTTATAAATTTTGAAAGTAGCGAGAATGCCTCTACGTATACATTGAATAACATTTATTAATATTTATTTTGTTGAAAGGAGTTATTAGAAAAAATTATATATTGATTTCAATTAAAAAGTCGTTGCATGGATATAGCTATAGCAGTAGTATCGAATATTTTTTAATATTTATTTTTCTTTTTAATTACTGTAATTATTTATAATTGTTAAAATAAAATAATTTAGTAAAAAAAAAACTAACGAGAAAAATAAACATTTTTAAAGCAAAGTTAAGCAGAAAATGTCAAAAATTAAGAGAACGCATTGTACGCATAATGTAACTATTTTTAATTTCCAAAAAAAAAAATCCTATTTAATTCGTGGCGAATTTGTGTACACAGCGCATCCGGCGCTTTTCGACCATACTTACGTCGGCATATTATCGTAAAATATGATAGCAACTAAAGCATGATAAATTAAAGCAAAAACCACAATTACCATGAGAGCGAGCGTGAAATACGATAAAACAATGCGAGCAAAACGAACACATTCGCATCCGCCTGCATTAAACCGAGGCTCGGCGCGTATAATGCGAGGGAGCGAGAGGAAAGAGAGAGAGAGAAAAAAATAATCGGTAACGCAAACATTTTTCTGCTACTGTATTAACTTGATATCGTGTTTGTTCTTGTAAACGAGTGGAATTTCAATTTTTATTGTATCTGCGTTAATGACGATTTCAAATAGACTTTTATCACATGATGACAGATTAATATTTGACAGATTAGTATTTTATTGAAAAATAGTAATAATTTTTTAGTTATCTATAACAATTTCTGGCTTGCACATAACTATAATACGAATAATGTCTGATTTTCAAGTTCTATCTTATGTAAAGTAATTTTGAGATATTGATCGAGTCAATAAAAATGTATCTGTGTGTGCTTAATTAATTTATGGATATTTTATCGACATAGTAAAAAAATATAAAATAAACACGTTTTAGATTATACAATTTTATTCACTTCGTTAGATTTGAATTAAAGTAACAAGTTCAACAAATTTTAAAGAATTATTAAGCAATTCGTGTAAAAAAAACAGTAGATAAGCGTTAATATTCATAATTTACTTAGCAACCGACCTTTGTTCAACGAGAAATATTAAAATAAAACACTTTTTCGATTCTTAAATTTTACCAACTTCGTTATAGTTTGGAATTAAAGTAACAAACTGAACAAATTTCAAAGAATTAAAGCAATTCATTAAAAAAAAAAAATCGATAAACATTAATATGATTTACTTAGCGAACGACCTTTGCTCGACGTGACCTGTACACTTATTAAAACGAACAAAAAAAAATTGCATTCAGATATTCAAATTAAATTTTAATAAGCATCTCGTTGCACTCGGCCGTCGCCAATAATTATTCAATGTGGATGTTTACAGCGTTGAAAATCAGCGAAGGCAGTGAACGCGCTGAATTCGAAAAGAAATTTATTTCGCGTGACGCAACGCGACAAATAAAAGGTGCACACGCGCACAGCGACAGCGCGCTGTAATAATTTCGATTCCGCGGAGAAAATTTATTATTCTCCGGTGGAAGACCTTCGGGAAGCAAAGTGAAGGTTCGATTTAGCCTTCTCCCGCTCTCGCGGCTCCCATCGACTCCGTGTCACGAAAAAAAAATCAAAATAAAAAAAAAAAAATATAATATCGAAGGGACTGTCAAAGGAATCGAATTCTATTAACCAGAGGGCGTTGAGGGGCTCCTACAATAACGCGATACGAGTCGCGAAAATCTGGGCATGTGTAATGAATCCATACTTGCCAAGAACAATGGAGATACCGTCAATTTGGTGGAATAACGCCACTCACGTGCGAAGCTCACGTTTGTACAGTATATATAGAAGAGTGTATAATACGTACATGTGTGCATGTGTGTGTACATATGTGCATAAGTTTGTATGTGTGTGCATGTGTACGTACGTATGTGCATACATGTGTATATATGTGAATGTGTGTGGACACCCTATAACCTGTTTCGATTTATCGCCAGAACTCATCATTCGTTCTCTTAGGAGTTTGAAGAGGGTGATATTGCACGCTCGGCACGTAGATTTTAATCAATTCGCTGAAATTAACCTACCCGACGTTATTATCTTCTAGATTTTGAGCGGGATAAATTTTTTTTTATTTTTCATGGTCAGCCATCTGTTCAAATACGTCGGCTCGGCTGCGTAATCGGATTTTATTACGAAACGATGTATTATGATCATTTTGCAATGCCCCATTGTAAAACGTAGCCCGTTAATGAAATCAATGAATTCTAATTAATTAGCAGGCAAAATGGAGGCTTTTCAAGTATATAAGCCTAAAGTATTTTTCATTTTATTTATTTTTGTATTTTAGGGCGAGCTGCACTTTAATCGGATATATTATTTTAATGACTCTTTCGCGAGTTTATATTTGAGTGTAATTAATGCATTCATTTATGAAAATGAAAATCAGGAGGCGAGGCTGTATTAACGCAAATACGTACCCGCCTATTGTTACGAGAAGCAATTAATCGATAGTGGCAGGATTATTAACAACGTACCTGAAACAAAAAGAAAACAAATTATAAATTAAAATTGTGTATTAAACGATTAAATATAATTGATAAAAGCTAAAAGTGCATATTATTATTATTATTATATTATACAATGAAATATAAAATTACTATAGAAGATTAAATTAATTTAATTAAATTAAATTAATATAGAAGATTAAATTTTGTAAAATTTTATATATATATTTATTCCTAAAAAAATCATCGAATCATTAAACGAATAACGCCACTATAAAAATCGTTCATTTAAAAGGATTAAAGGCAAATGGAAAAATGCTGTTTCTACGGCAGAAATGAGGATGTGTTTCGTCAGTGTTCTATCGCATTACCGAGTTTCACGTGGTAGTAATTACGCCGAGCCGACGCATCGCAACAGTGTGCAGCTGCTCACGTATGCGTGAATGTATACATTGTGCTTTGAGTCTACACTGTTCTCGCGTCGGTTTTATACAAAAAAAAAAGAAAAAAAAACTGAAGTATTTTGTATAATTTAATGCCGAGCGTGTCCAGGTGCGATTCCGATAACAAATAAAAAATAATTTATCAAGGGGAACGCGAGTGTACACCGAGAGTAAATTTTATTACGTGAAATGTAATTTTTCATTTTTTTTTTTTTTTTTTTATTAAATCAGCTAAAATTTACTTTTAGTCGAAAAAATTATTATCTGGATTTATTTGCGGTTAATAACAATTTCACGGGTAAAGGGCTCTTTTTAAGATCTTCGTAATATTTTATAAAGTACGCACACAAATAACTGTGCGACTATACTTTTAATTAAATGACGATGTACCAGACTTTACAAAGTTGCACGATAAAATCTTTATCGCAATATTTTACGGTATGCACACTCTGCACATAAGTTTCATTAAAAAATACAATTTATCAATTTGTTTTGCCGACGCAATTGAACTAAATTACAATAATCAATGTAATTTCCGCTGCATCTGTTAAAGTGGATTTAACAATAAAAAGAGAAAAATCGAAGCGCATCGGTAGAAAAAATTTTGTGTTTGAATGCGAGGCAGACAAATCGCATAACTGTGTGTTCATGACACATTTCATTATTTGTCTTTGTACGCACGCGCCAACACACGCGCCGTCGACTGCGACCGCGAATGCCTCCCTGTGTGTGCGTGTATGTGTGTGTGTGTTTGTTAGTGCTGGTGAATTCCCGTGTAACTTTAGTTTCTATCTACCGCCTTCTGAAGTTAACATTGAAATTGTGAACATTATTAGTTGCATTTATATATATATATATGTATCTATAAATGCAACTAATGTAATATATAAATGTAACTAACTTTCGCGGTAGGATATAATAAATCGCAGCGAAAAAAAAAATACAGTTTTCACGAAACAACACATTTATCTTTAATTAAAATTATATTATTATTGTTATTATTTTCATTTATTTATTTTAAATATTCATTTATTTAAAAAATATATGCCATTACACTTATTTTTTTTTTAATTAAAAGACAATCTACTTAATTTGCACAAAATCTATTTATAATTAAAAAAAAAATTGTGGAAAAGATACTGCGTTACGAGATAAATTATTATTATTTTTTAAATATACTTAATTTAATTAAATTTAATTAACGAGTAAACACAGAAATTATTCCCCGGATAAATTACGTAATAACTCGTTGGACGATATTGTGCGATTGAAAGTGCATTTCAAAAAAAAGCAAAAAAAAAAAGGAAAAACCATCACATTCAATTAATCGAAACTCCTCGGGAGTTTTCCCCCCTCCCCACCACTTCTTACTCGACTGTCTCGTGCACACGCTCAAGTCGACATAACTTGATTTGCGTGCGAGTATATACAGCTAAATCCGTGCGTGTGTGTGTGTGTGTGTGTGTGTGCGCGCGAGACCGACGCCGCCGAGTAACACCTGTAAAACCAGGAGGGGGGAGAGGGGGGCTAAATGAGACGGAGATAGAGCGCGCCCCCAGGAGGGGGGGGGGGGAGAGGGAAGCTCACGAACGCGCGCGCCTGCGCGAGCATGCGTTTCCGCTTGCCTTTGTTCATTTCCGGGTTGTCGATCGAAAGCGGTCGCGGTACGCAATGTTACATTTTGTCTCTCTCTCTTTTTTTTTTTTTTGTTTCGTCGGCCCTATCTCCCCCTCCTTCTCTCGGTCTCTCGTTTTCGATGTTTTTTTTTCTTCTCGGTCTCTCTCACTCTCTCTTTTTTGTCTCTCACTATTCGGATCCTGCCTGTTTGAATTTCTGGAAGTGGATGAGTTTGAAAAATTGATTGAAGCATTCAGCGAAGTATTTTAATTCAATTGAGACTGGCTCTTGTTTTTTCTTTTTGTTTTTTGTTCTTGTTCGATTTATAGATTTCCGATGAAGGAACTTTTTTAGTACCTCTCCGATGAATTTAATAGTTTGCTTCTTTTTTTTTCTCTTGTTTTGATTGTTTTTTTTTTTTTTTTAAATCTGCGATACACGTCAGTTTTTTGAGATTTAACGTTATTTTATGTTACCGACTTGGAAGTCGTGCGGAGAGTTGAGAAATTTTTATTCGATTCGATTGAGAAAATTAAAATTGCACGGTCAGCGGTTTCGTTCCATTAAATGCCTGAATAATGCTGAAATAAGCGCTTTAACGCCACTAACGAACGACCTAGTCTTTACTTTATAAATTATCTATAGTTAATTATTTCTGCCAATTTTATTGCATTAGGTTAGCGATAAAACTACTAAATTGATGATAATGAATTCTTGATAAATATACGTGTCTATTTGTCTTATAGAAAAAAAGAAATCGCATAAATAATCTTCCAACACACTACAATAAAAATAATAAAAAATAATAATATCAATAAAATAAATTTAATGAAGAAAAAAAAATGTTTAGATCATCTTGTTAATGCAGATTAAATTATATCAATCATATAAAAGGAACACGAAAAAAGCGATTGTCCCAAAAGCCGATGAGTGGCTCCGATAAGTGAGAGCGCGGCTTGAAAAGCGAAATTAAAAAGTAAAAAGGAGGGTCCACGAAATTCTTAAGGAAGAGGAGCGACTGAAACTAAAGCGAGGAGCCGAGTCAGGCCGTTTTACGAGTTTCGAGGCCACGCGGGAGAAAAAGAAGAAAAAATTGGCGAGGACGAAAGCGGAATGGTGGAGGCCCGAATTTGATTTTTTTTTTCGAGCGGAACCCGAGCCACGGCATTTCGAGTCCTTTATTGCGGACTGCAGAAATGGCGAGGCTGGAGGGAGAGAAGAGCCCACGGTGAGGTGGGCGAAATGACTCATAGAAATAAAGCGCCGAAGGAAGTTACGCTCGCGAGTTAAACGAAGTTTGGAAATAGCGGAATACGAGGGGGAATGAAGTGGAGGGCGAGTGTTTAAAAGTATTAATTTTTTGAATGTATTTTTCTTTTTCCTTTTCTTTTTTTGAAACGTCATGATTTGGCGTAAATAATTAATGTTGGATAATTTTCCAATCGATGCATGAATGTAGCTTTGTTGCATTGTAAGTGTGGGGTATTGTGCAATTGACAGTGTTATTGAGTACATTAATTACACGCTACAATGTAGATATACTCGATTTGTAGCAGTTGTTTAATCCGGAAAATACAATTAACTTATTATTGAATTTCGTTCGTTAATTAATTTGTTGAAATAAATGCTGCATTCTAACAGTTTTTTATCTCTCGAACTGGTTGCTGCACCGAAATTGCATTATACACCCGGAGAGAATTTTTATTGAAAAAATTGCTGTACTTTCAGTAAATGGTGTCCACAGAGTAGTCGAACGAAAAAAAGGTACGAAATTTATAGTAAAAATTGCTACACTGCGATGAGTAAAAATTACAAAACTTATGCATTTTAAATTACAATATTTCAACTAATATTTACTAGATTAATTTTGTAATTTCAACGTAAGTGTAGTATAGACGGAACTGCAATTTTTATTCTAAATCTGATAACTTTTATCGTTTTAGTAGCCTGCAACTCAATCTATTTATTGATTTATTTAATATAATAATTCAACGAACTAGAAGTTCTTACACATAAAAATCAAAATTGATTATGAACTTAATTTATAGCTTACCAAGTAAACTAATACTAAAAACTAAAACTAAAAGTCATCTATGATAAGTACTATAATTTTTTCTAGAATCATACTAAATTTTTGCAAAGAATTTATCTCCGTGTAATTGCACATCGCCCTAATAAATTACACTAAAATGTATTTGCTATGTATTATATCGATTTTCAAAATAAAATGAAAGTATACTATATTCATCCTCATAAAAAAAAATTAATTCCTTCTCAATTTAACGCTCTACTCTCTATCTCTCTTCATAAAAAAAAATGAATAAAAAAAACCACACAAATAATTATGAAGCACGGGAATAAAAGAAAATAACACACAACCGAAAGAATCCAAGGTAAGAGAGAAAATGAAGAAAAAAGCATTTTACGTTAGCCAGCAAGTTTCCCATCTCGGAAGTCACGTAGTGCAGCGCCCACATAACCTTTGGCGCGACCTCCCACACCCAGCCACACACACACACACACACGCACACGCACACACACGCATTACGGCGATAATCTACGAGCAGGGCCTTCGTCGACGCCGGTCCGAAGAATATTCCTGCGGCCTCTCCCCGAGGCTTGAAATATTAAGAAGTGGGCCCCCGATGCGCGACGCCCGGCCGAGGGACGACGCTTTAATTATTGGACAAGTCAACAGGCAGCGGCGCCGGCGACGCCGAGACTTCCCCCCTTGCTTTATGCATGGGATACGCGTGTGTTTACGATAAATGCACTTTTACACCCACGCGCTCAGCGCTAATTACTTCCCAAGCCGCGGCTACTTTGCCCGCTTTCTATACGGAGTAATTTTAGCCCGGTTTTTTTTAGCAAATATTTTATTTATTTTAAAGTATTTAAACACCGTGATAAAAGAGCAATAATCACAACTTAACGGTTAATTCTTTCAACGAATATTTCGTTGAAACAAACAAATTTTTGTTGAAACAATTACATATTAGTTAAAACGAGTAATGGTTAGTTGTGATTACTGAAATGTTTTGTCAGTGAAGGATTATTCTACTGTAACGTGATATTATTTATGTACAATTATTACTTTTATGTAATTTTATTGTATTTTTTTTTTTAATAAAGAATTGGCCAATCGGTTGAATGCTCAATTCGTAAAAATGTAGTAATCTGCGAATTTTTTGAAATTTGTATTCGACAGTAAAACGGGAAACATTTTTTTGTGAAAAATTGAAGAGCTTTATTTAATAGTAATGTAGATTTTTCATGAAAATATTTTCCGGCTTTACTATCGAATAAATATTGTACAAGTACAGCGTTTTTAAAGCTCTTATCGCATACTCTTTATGTATTCTTCTGTTATCGATTACTTCAGTACACTTACAGTGCACTTCCGTATTGGTTTTATTGTACCCTCTAGTGGAACATGAAAAATGGGTTAACAGGCTCAGAATGTTTTTATTAAATAAATCTATAAATTTCATTTCGTCGTAAATTATTAAATTTTCCAAATCATTTTTCCAAGTATCTTTCAATAAAGTAATAATACCTGCGATATTGACATTTATTTTATTTCTAGGTACTATATCGAAAATATAAATATCACGAATGTAACATTTTTAATAATATCGAAAATATAAATATCACGAATGTAACATTTCTAATAATTAATCATTTAGCAGTTACATTTTGTAAATATGAATAATTTCTAAATTCTCAGAGGGGACTATATACTTCATTATTTATTTAATAAGTAAACTTTGTTAATATAATTATAAACATTTCAAAGTAACAATTCCCTAACTAATCTACCCTAATTAATTTAGTAAAATCAAAATTTTTAAAATAAGTATTTCCGTTTTACTAAATGAAATTGTAATTAGAACTAAATTGAAACAACGAGAGGACTATAGTTCATTATTCATTTAACAGGTAAAGTTTGTTAATGTAATTATCAACATTTCAAATCATTTAATAAACTTTTTTAATGTAATTATCAACATTTCAAAGTAACATTTTCCTAATAAATCGTTTAGCAATCGACTTTTTAGAATAAGTATTTCTGTCTTACTAAATTAGACTTTCTCAAAGTAATTATCAACATTTCAAAGCAAAAACTTAATATAATCAATCATTTAGCAGCCAAGCCTTAAAAAGTAAATAATTCGTTCTTTTCCTAAAAAAAAAAAAATCGAAACGATGAGAAAACGATATTTTATTATTCATTTAACAGGTACACTTTGTTAATATAATTATATAAACATTTCATTGGGCTTTAATAATGCAAATGAAAAATGTTATTATGAATATTAAGCGAACTTATAATCAGGTTAACGGTGCAAATAACGGCGTATAGATGTCACCATTTCAGAGGTTTACGTGCTTTTACGCAGAGGGAGAGAGGATCGAGGTGCGCGGATGTGAATTAAAATGACAGCAATTAGGATCCTTTAAACAATGAGGATTGCGCAAGCGATCGCTCCTTATACGAGAACCGAATGAAACCCCAGAAACGCATCGAAGTTACGTAAAGTGTATCCTCCCTCTCTCTTTCTCTCTCTCTCTCTCTCTCTCTCTCTCTCTCTCTCTCTCTCTCTTGCGGCTCTGAGAAATTGTAGTTGCGTACGTTAATTCGATAGAAGAAAAAAAAAACTGTACAGACTCGTGAGAACGGCTTAGGCGCGCTTAAATAGAAATTGAAAATAAATTATCCGCTCGAGCGATCTTTATTTAAACAGAATTAATGCGAGTTTTGACTATTCCCAAGTATACACAGAGCTATACGTACGTACCTACTCTGCAGTTTAATCACATCGTCAGCGATCGATAGTTGAGGCGACCAACTCGAATTACGCATTTCAAATAACTACTGTTATTATCAAAACTATCACGTGCAAACAGTATTTCACTATAATATTTTATTTTCTGTTATTTTGTTGTTTTAGTATAAATTTTTCCTCGTGTTTGTTAAAGAGAAAAACGAAAAATTATATATGTAATTAATTAGATTGAACAAAGCCCGTACTGTTTTTGAATGTCGAGGAACTAAAATAAAAATATTTCTATTTTAATTATATAATAAAGAGAGGTCTAATTATAACGAGGATTTACCGGACGTAAAGTTGAGCCATTTTTATTTAAATATATTTAAGTAGGACAAATTAAAGGTTATTTAAATAATCGACATTTCTGTAACCAAATTTAATTTATTAACTGCGTGATAATTTTGAACAACGAGGAAATAATCCGGCAGAGTTGCTGCTTGCGGTTTTCTCGTAAATTTAATGGCGCAGCTAACGATCCATTATTAATTTGCCTAATCAATATCATATTTTTTACACTATAATGTAATTGCACGATAAAAGAGCAGTCGTTATTCCGCCGGAGCAGAGAGAAAAAATTAAAATATTCAAATGCAATTTGAAGTTTAATTAAAACACGAATTAATGGTAATATTTGTTCATCAAATAATGAATTTAAATGCAGTTTTATGATTTGTATATCTTTTTGGATTTTAACTTGTCAATTATAGTATGTCACATTTTCCTGGGATATTACAATAATTTCGGCAGTTCAGTTTAATCACTATTGATTTTATTCACGTTCCTCAGATAAACGTAGAGATTAAACAATATTGTGTGCATTTCAGCGAAAAAATGTTTTTTTTTTTCTAAATTAACTTAAAAACAATTATTACGGAACATAACATTTAAATATTGCCAGCGCTGAGAGTAAATAAAAATTTAATTTCGTACCGTGGAAATTTTATTTATAAAAAAAAAATGAAGTCCAGCACTCATTTTCATTTTACAACTAAATATTTCATTCAACCATAAATGTAAATTAATATTTACGCAACTAATTAAAGCGCAATTAAATCATGCACAAGTTGTAACTAAACTAAGTTGTAAAAAGTATACACCCCGAGACTATATTTTTCTGTTTTTATTATGCCATCCCATTATATTTCGTGCATGAATATTGCATAACAAAGCAAAATAGGACGTTCGTAAACATAAAAGAGAATCGCACAATAAAATCCAGCAGTATATTTACGCATCCGCACTTTGAATAAATATTAGCAACGGCGCATACGTATAAAAAAAAAATGACCCAAAAAAAAAAAAAATTGTCATCTTACCAACCCCCTCCACACGTATATCTAAAATAAAAAAAAATACCAGCATAAAATTAGTTACAAGCACAATAAGATTTTCCGTTTCACGTACACACATATCGCCATATAAAAAGTAATCAGCATCAAAGGTTTTTTTTTCCCCCGAGCGCAATTGCCGAGCCGGCGACTCTCCTTCTTTTTTTTTCTTTCCTCTTTTTTTCGTTACTTTGCCCCTTTTCTCTTCCGTTCGTTGCATTATTGCGAAACTACAAATCGAGAGAGGCACGCGGCGAAATTTCTGCCGCCCTCGGGCGTGTCCCGCTCGAGGCCGCGCGACGGACAAAATTTTCCCCGTCCCGGCGCGAGCTCTCAAGTTCTGCGCGACGGCGAAGGACGACTCGCGAGTACGTGTATACAATCCTGCGGTTGCGCACGCAGCTGCATAAAATCGAGAGAAAAGGAGAGGAGAGAGTGAGAGAGAGAGAAGGAGAGAGAGAGAGAGAGAGAGAAAGAAGGAGAGAGAAGAGAGAGAGGAGAGAGAGAAGGATAGAGAGGAGAGAAAAGAAGAGAGAAGAAGAGAGAGAAGAAGAGAGAAGAAGAGAGAAGAAGAGAGAGAAGAGAGGAGAGAAGAGAGAGAGAGAGAGAGAGAGAGAGAGAGAAGAGAGAGAGGAGAGAAACCTACACACTTACACGCGCGTCGTGCTCAGTGCACGCGTTTGCATACCTCGTTAAGTGCAAAAAAAGGCATTGGACGCGACGGATCCGGTGGAGGGGGGGAGGGGGGAGAAATTCGAAAGTAAAATGAGCCTCATCGAGACGCGCTGGAATCACTGTTATTGTAATGAATGGCTCGTGCGCGAGGCCCGCTGTAAGTTAGGCTTCTCCGATCCTTCGCCGCTTCACTTTTTCTCTTTCTCTCTTTCACTCTCTTCTTTTCGCCGAATTAATTGTTCTCGATTGGTTCATTCGTCGGTGTGTGTATGTGCGTGTGTGTGTGTCTGTATATATATATATATATAGCAATTGAGCGAGCGCTTAATGACTTAATTTCGATTTTTAAGAAATCGAGGCCGGAATCTTTTATATGGTAATTCACGTGAGGCAATTAGCAATTTTAATAAGTTATTTAAAAAAAAAAAAAAAAAAAAAAAGTCGGAAAAAAAGGCTCGAGTCTATTTTATTTCGCGAAAAATTATTTTAACGCTGCTCGCAGACTCGCTAAAGTAGATTTTTTTCACTTTGGCTACGAGAGTGAAATATTCAAATTGCGCCCGAGCATTGCAGGGAGTTACACGAATGAAATTTTCATTTGTCGAAGCTTTTTATGAATAAGGTATGCATTTCAAAGCGTCACTCGTGCGAAAGCAGAGGAAAAGAAAATTGCATAAATAATAAAATATAATAATAATAATAATAATAATAATAATAATAAACAAATAGATAAATAAATAAACAAGGAGTAGCTCATTAAGTATGATTCTTGTTTGCTCCTTTTTTTTTTCTTTTCGTGCTGGGAAAATCGCAGTATCGCAGCTGCTCTGTGCGCGCCCGGAGTATCAGAGAAATCACACATTGACGGAAAGGAAGAAGCTTTTCGCGCTGGAAGAGCTCGCGATGAAACGGAACGTTTGCCAAGGGCAATTTGTAAATTGTAAATCGCAGAAGCGCTTGGCATGAAATGGAGGGTTCTTGCTTTTGCTCCCTACTCTCTTTTTCCCTTCCATACCTACCTATATTTGTACATATCCTCTCGCTTTGAATGCTTTTTTGCCTTTCTTTCTTTCTTTTTTTTTTTAGAGCCTCCTTTCTTCATTTTGTTAATTAAAGCTACTACTATTTTACTTGCTTTTCTTTTTTGGACGAATGCGTTTTGCTTTTAAAGTGAAATTTCACGCCATTAATTAAAAGCTATTTGTTGTAATTCACGGTAAATATTGAACGAAGGTATATATTTAAATGACTAGATGTATTTTAGAGAAACGGACTTTTGAAAGTTTCTACTTTTAGTCCATAATTAAAAGCCATTAAAACTGCAAGTACAGCCTATTAATAATTAACGTGGCTTCTACTCCACCTTGTGCCGTCGACTATACCAACATCTCGTTTACACAGAACAAGGATATTATCAATTCATAATTAAATGGATTCCAAGTAATTCATATAATTCTCCTTTACTTTCTTGCGTAACAATGTGCCTTAGTTTTTTTTTCTCGAGTTTATCAATCGCCACTTCTTCTTTCCATTGATAATTCAATTTTTCAATTTGAAGAAATACTAGTACATTTGCAATTGTTTCTCTTTCAATTTATCCACTTAATGTCGTTATAATAAAAAGAGATTATAATAACAAGAGATTTTCATTGTATTTTCTCGTGTGCTTTTAATTGGTTAATAAACTGACTTATGTAATCTTTTACTTTACTATATATTGTTTGTATTTATTTGCCGGTTAATCTGCTAATGTAATCTATCCGGCGGCCTGGTCTAATAAAAACGAACTCGAGATGGGAATATAAATTAATCCGAGTAAAAGCCTCTGGACCGAAAGAAAAATGGTCGATGGCCAGTATTTTTCTCGAAATTCGATTAATAAAATAAAAGTAAAATATTTGATCAAAGAGTTTTGATTACTTCGCCTACTCGTTCAATGTGTATACGTATACGTATCCCTAGACACATATTCACCAGTAGATCCGTAACGTCATAGTTACCGAAACAATACACGCGATGCGTATAACCATGAATAATTTATAAAGTCAACGATCGAATAGAAACTATGTTCTCCTTTGTGAGAAAAAGAGTAACAAACAATAAAGAGTACACGTGCTCGTGAATTTTCCGTCTGCGTTTTAAATTAACACTGTTTTTTTATTTTTCTTTTAAATCTATAAACAGTGCCTGGGTAGATTGGATTAGTTCGGGGTAGAGTTCAAAATACAGGCTAAAAAGAAATTAAAAAATACATTTTTAATGGATTAAGCTTGTTAGCAGTAGATAACGGTAAAACTAATAATCGAAGCATACATCGTGATAAAAAAAAAACGAAATTCTTGAAAATCTTTTGAGTACATCAATTTTTTATTCTGAATCCGGGAGTATGGAGTTTCATCGAAAAAATGTATAAAAATGATATTTTTCTGAAATCGCTAGTGTACGGTTTAACGAGCACCGCTGTTTTATTGGGTCAGCATTACAATAGACGTTTGTTACGTCAACTGTAACAGACATTGTTGCGAAAAATTGAGTTCGGACAAATTGATTTATATTTCTTCCAAATTTTTTTTTTTTTTTTTTTTTTTTTTGTTATTATTCGTACTGTTTGAAAAATGTATAAAGAAGTAAAAATGAAATTTGTTTGTTCTTCCGTTAACAACGTAACATGTTACATGTTACTCAATTAAAATTTTCCTTTGTAATACGAGTCACGACAAAATACTGTAGCAAAAAATTCGTTGAAAATACTCCTTCATATTTGTTCTTCTGCATAATTAAAACGTTTGAAAGAGATTTCTTTCGCATGTAAAATTTAACCTTTAATTAACTTGTCGAGGTCACCGAAGCCCAGTGCAGAGGAACCCAATAATGTATTTCGAAAATTGATTTAGTACTATAACGATTAAATTAATTTAAAATTAAGTAAAATTTTCTGTATTAAACATACCTGCAATGACGTACTAAAAGGCTTCCACTGAATTTATTTATTAATTTATTTATTCAATAATAAACAGAAAAAAATATATCCCTTACGTAAAATTATGAAGAAAATCCGAAGTAAAATCATACAAATTTAGAAAATTTCACTAAAATTTTACTAAGGAAGTTAAATATAACTAAAAAAAATGTCAACAAAATATTACGTGGTCAATAAAATATTAAACGGATATCCCTTACGTAGATTATAAAAAAAAAAAATTAAAGTAAAATCATACAAATTTGGAAAATGTCACTAAAATTTTACTAAGAAAGTTAAATTTAACTTTAAAAAAATGTCAATAAAATATTACGTGCTGCAATGATATATTTTCGGAGCGAAATGCTTAACGAACGTCAATTTCGCGACGAGCCTTCATCGCGACAGCCAGCCTGCGACAATTGCAATTAGAAATGATTATGCGCGGGCGCACCAGTGGCGTTCCTCCTCAAAAGACGTCCGTCACGATGTTCGCGGCTGACGCATCGGTACAGACTGCGTATCTCGCGTCCGGTAATTTTATCGTAATTACGGAGGAAACGAAGGTGTGTACACGCAGTCGGTAGGGTTGACGTACGCCGAATTTCCGGGCTTAATATACGAAGCGCTGCACAACCGTCTGAATTTATGTTTCATTCTCGGAAATTTATTGCACAGCTTTTACGCGCGAACATTAATGCAAATATTGTCATGTAAATTGCACTCGAATGCTAAAAAGAAAAAATAGCGGATATAAATATAAGCTTTGAAATAAATTTTGCATGTAATCTGGCTATATTAAACGACATTAGTAATTATATAAAATGTCTTGTAGTTTCCGCATAGAGAAGTGAATCATCGTTAATTAAAACAAATGTATAAATATTTTATTACACTATTTTGAAGTGGTGTAAAAATGCTTAGAATATTAGCCACAGGAGCCCTAATGTTCGTTAATAACATCGCAAGATTTTAAATGGAAAATTTTTTTCTCAATTATTTACGAAGCTGAATCATGAAATTTTGCTCGTGTACCTATTAGCTAGGGCCTTGTAGTGCGCACGCCTGTTATAATGAATGGCGTCTGTAACTTTCTTGAATGATGATAATTACACTTCGTAATGCTTCTTCTATCGTTAATAATTAATGGTATTATTAAGAACTTCATCGACTTAATAAAACGTCTCATTCGCTCGTATAGGATTATGTAAAAGAAATTACGAGATTACGTAAAGTTAACAGTGCGATGCAGTTTAATTTATTAATTTATTAATGCAAAGTAGTTTTTAACACTGCCGTGATGATTTAGCATTGTCAGGTAACGAAATACTCGGAGTTGATTAAATATAATATATAATTGTGGTTTTTAATGTGAAGTTGCTTATTGAAACGGTACAAAATAAATATGTTTTTTTTTTTTTATCATTGAATTAAATGCGGAGATAATAAAAAGTATGATTATTAATTGTAGCTATAAATATAACATTACGTGAAATAATTTTTAGCTTTAAAATGAGTTAGCGTCCGCAGCTTATTGTAATTTATTCCGATTATACAGTTTATACTTTTACATTGATTTTTACTATCACATACTCAATAACTTTAATATTAAATTAAATTATTTTTTGCAATAAAGGCAAAATAATTTATTACCTTTCGCTCCATGAATATTTCAACCAGCTACGGAGAATGCACTCTAAAAATCAATACAATAAAGCTTACATTACGACCACATTGGAATATTCATAATTAAACGACGGCTCGATATCGTTCAATTGGAAATTTATACAAACGCGAATAGAACAGTAAAAAAAAGTTTTTTTTTTTTAAACTATTACACCAATCGAATCGTACACTGAGAAAAACATTTAGTTGGATCAACGATTCGCGCTGTTAAATACTTCCAACAGAAAAAATTGTTATTTTAGCAGCGTCAATGTTGATTGAACAGAAGTATCGTTAAGATAACAAAAAACTCTCAAAATAAGCTCTACGCTGTTAAATTAACAGTGACACTATTAAATTAACAGTGGAATTGTTGAATTAACAGTTCTCTTCGGTTGGAAGCGAATCATTAATCCAACTAAATTTTTTTTCTCAGTTTATGAATTATCCATGAATTATATTTAATACGCACGAAACCAACAAAAAATAAACACATCCAGGGTTAAGAAAAAAAAAATCATCGAAAAATAAGCTCTAAGCGGGAGAGCAAAATCGACAAAAAGAAGACACCAGCTTAAATCGCATAAAAGTAGAAAAGCGCGCGTGGGAGTAGTCGTTTTATAGGGCCTGGAGAGTGAGGAAAGGAGCGGAGGGGGGCAGCACCGAAGGAGGCGGGAATAGGGAAGGCTGCCTCCAAGTTGCTGTTCGCCCTCCACGAAAGGCGCACTACAAAGCATCCTCGGAATACCAATTAACGTGGATTACGTGTCAAGGCACGGGGACGCGCGTGTAAGGGAAATTTGAGCCCCTCGAACGAGACGCGAGCAGTCGGTCCAACTTGGACCCGCTCGAGGGAGGGAGGGGGTGCGCACCTCTTCGTGCACGCTTTGATAGCGCCGCGTCTTTTGTTTTGCATTTTGATAGCATTACACTTTGTAACTGCGATTTTGAGCTTTTTCGGAACGAATTATATACGCGACGCCGCGGCTTTGCCGAGTTCAATTTTCGAGTCACTTTATTATTGTTGAACGAGAACTGCGTCGATCGCCTCTCGCTGTTAAATTAAATTGATATTGAAATTGTTGAGTGTTCAAAAGTAAACTTGTGCAATTTAGTTTTTATTAATTTTTGTATTCTTAGTTTGATTTTTAAAAGCTTTTGCTTTCCGGAACGTATAATATTTTTTACACTTCAAAAGTTGTAATGTTATTTAGAGTGATCTTTATTAAAACACTTTTTTTTTGTAAATTTATGCGATCTTTTTTGTAAATTTTTATACACTTTATTTTAACAAACTATTTTACTTTACAAAAAGTATACCCTGAAAAAAAGGTCAGCAATCACAACTAACGGTTAGTTGTTTCAACTAATATTTGGTTGTAACAAATAAAATTATTGTTGAAACAAATAAATTTTAGTTGACGTAAGTAAATATTAGTTAAAACAAGTAATGATTAGTTGTGATTACTGAACTTTTTTCTCAGTGTAATAATCTTTTCGTTTCAGAAGGTGTAGTGTTAATTAGAATGATTTATTAAAACACTTTTCTTTGTAAATTGAATGCATTGTTATTATTTTTATGTGAGATTTTCTCTCGCTATATTAAAAATTTTTTATTAAAAAATTGTTTCATATTCAAAAGTGACTTATGCTATATTTTTGCGAATCTTTCAGAGGAACGAATAACAAATTGAAGTTTTTTTTTTTAAATTGAAGGAGCGCAGAAAAATTTAATTAAGGAAAAGTTCGAAGTTTTACCTTTTTAATGGAATTTATAATTAAAGTTTTTTTTCAATTTCACCATTTAATTTAAACGTTTGATGCCTGCAGTGAGAACCAAAATAATACTTTGTTTTAATTAAAATCTAATGAAGTTAACGTATAAACTTCGATTAAACTTCGGAATAAATACTTCGAAATTTCCACACTACACTATACATTTTCTTGCTAAATTATTCAAGAAAACTCAACGTTATACTCTAATACATTACACTAATTTACGGCAATTAAATCGTACTATACTCTAAAAAGTAATATCAATCTAAAAAAAAAAATATCTTAAAAAACAAAATACAAGAAAGAAGAAAAACTAATAGCTACAAATAGGTAAATCAAACACGCGAGTTTACTCGAATAACGAGACTGACAAAGTGCTCTAAAATTTGGAGAAGTAGAGGGAGGGGAAAAAAAATTCCACTGCGTCAACCCGAGCGAAATTACTGAATAAATAATACAATACTGGCTGTTCGAGGGCACAACGAGGAGGAGCGAAGCCCGACCCAAACGCTCAGCCCTCCCGGCGTAGCGCGGCACACCTACACACCCACACGGACTCGGCTACATGTAAAAGCTCGTGTCTGGCGTCTCTCAACCCTCGCCGGTTATTTCCCTCGCCGCGACTTCCACCATCTTCCCGACGCGGCTGCTCCTCTTCTTCCCGCTTCGCGTTTGTGTGCAAAAATCTATAAGCCCCTGACTTATCGTTAAAGGACCGACGATGGGGGCGGGGGAGCGGATGAAATTAGAGTCGACTCTTACTCGTGTTTCGATATATATAATTATGTGTATATATATTTTTTTTTTATTTAAAATGAAGAATTAATCTGTGATGAATTGTATTCCTTTTACACTTCGCGGATAATTGAAAAAGTTTATTTTATTTTGGTTTGTGATTTAATTTTCTGAAGTTAAAAATTTAATTTAATTTACTTTTATATATTCCATCGTTAATCCCTAAAACTTAGTTTGCGTTGTGTAGTGAAATAGTGTATTCGGTAAATGTGTCGGATAATTCATTGTGAGCTGTAATTTTATATTATTAAAATTAAAAGAGAAACAATAGATGGCAGAATTGAATTATATAATATTGTAGGGTACATTTTGGAAAATGAAATCTATTTAATTTTAATTAAAGTTTAAAACATAGTAACGTACAAAGGTATTATTATCATTTATAATTCAAACTTAATTCAAGTGTCTTGCCCTACATACGAAGGAGTATTTTTAATCGCTTACATTAGAATGCTTAATTAAATTTAAGGAAAATTTAGATTAAAGAGAGAAAATATGAAATTTATCTCTCTCTCTTTTCTTCTCGGAACTTACCCACGTATTATCAGAAGAGAATGTATTTTCATTAAAAAATTTGTGAAATTAAATTTTCTCTTTTCTTTTCTCTCTCTCTCTCTTTTTTTTAAATATCTCAAAAAAAATTCCCGAGCTCCGCGTTTAAAATTGTTGACATAAAACATGCAAAATATTTCCATAAAATGTGAAAAGCGCGCAAATATTTAACGAATAGCGCGAATTCACATAAAAAAAATCTGAACCCACCCCCCCTGACTGCGCCCAAATTACAAATAACAATTAAGAATTTAAAGCTTTATTCGCTAAATCGACGATCCACTCGAACAAATGCATCTACAGCAAAAACAAAAGCAGATAAAAGCAATATCGAGGCAGCTTGGACAACAATCGGTAAACACTCGGGGAGCCTATACACAAGTGCAAAACGAAAAAAAAAAAAATTAATAAAAGAATCTCGTCGCCTCACCCCCGGAAGATGCCTGGCGGCTAAGCAGGGCACCTGTCGGAAAAAAAGGATGAATGGCATAATAAGTAGGAAACGAGAGAAAATTGTAGAGTCGCATAGACGAAGGGCGGAAAAGAAATACCAGTAATACGCGCGCAGACTCGACGTCTGAGAGAGGACTTACAAAAAAAAAAAAAAGAAGAACACGAAAGAAAGGAGCGAGAAGCGAAGGAACGAAAAAAAGAGAGAATAAAAGAACGAAGAAGAGAGAGAGAAAAGGAGGAGGAGAAAGATTATCAAAGAGAGCGCGCGCGAGTATTGGCCGCGAATGGAGGGGCGCGAGCGATAGACAAAGATAGAAAACTGAGAGAGAGAGAGAGAGAGAGAGAGAGAGAGAGAGAGAGAGAGAGAGAGAGAGAGAGAGAGAGAGAGAGAGA